>PISX010013626.1:0-55982 GCA_004024625.1 Mellivora capensis | reverse complement strand
AAAAGGTCTCAAGTACACAACCTAACCCTACACCTAAAGGAGCTGGAGAAAGAACAACAAAGAAAGCCTAAACCCAGTAGGAGAAGAGAAATCATAAAGATCAGAGCAGAAATCAATGAAATAGAAACTAAAGAAACAATAGAACAAATCAGTGAAACTAGGAGCTGGTTCTTTGAAAGAATTAGTAAGATTGATATACCCCTGGCTAGATTTATCAAAAAGAAAAGAGAAAGGACCCAAATAAATACAATCATGAATGAAAGAGGAGAGATCACAACCAACACCAAAGAAATACAAACAATTATAAGAACATACTATGAGCAACTCTACGCCAACAAATTCGAAAATCTGGAAGAAATGGATACATTTCTAGAAACACATAAACTACCACAACTGAACCAGGAAGAAATAGAAAACCTGAACAGAGCCATAACCAGTAAGGAGATTGAAACAGTCATCAAAAATCTCCAAACAAAAAAAGCCCAGGGCCAGATGGCTTCCCAGGGGAATTCTACCAAACATTTAAAGAAGAATTTATTCCTATCCTCCTGAAACTGTTTCAAAAATAGAAATGGAAGGAAAACTTCCAAACTCATTTTATGAGGCCAGCATTGCCTTGATCCCAAAACCAGACGGATCGCACCAAAAGACAGAATTACAGACCAATATCCTTGATGAACAAAGATGCGAAAATTCTCACCAAAATACTAGCCAATAGGATCCAACAGTACATTAAAAGAATTATTCACCACGACCAAGTGGGATTTATCCCAGGGCTGCAGGGTTGGTTCAACATCCGCAAATCAATCAATATGATACAACACATTAATAAAAGAAAGAACAAGAGCCATATGATACTCTCAATAGATGCTGAAAAAGCATTTGACAAAGCACAGCATCCCTTCCTGATCAAAACTCTTCAAAGTGTAGGGATAGAGGGCACATACCTCAATATTATCAAAGCCATCTATGAAAAACCCACCGCAAATATCATTCTCAATGGAGAAAAACTGAAAGCTTTCCCACTAAGGTCAGGAACATGGCAGGGATATCCATTATCACCACTGCTATTCAACACAGTACTAGAAGTCCTAGCCTCAGCAATCAGACAACAAAAAGAAATTAAAGGCATCCAAATAAGCAAAGAAGAAGTCAAACTATCACTCTTTGCAGATGATATGATACTTTATGTGGAAAACCCAAAAGACTCCACTCCAAAACTGCTAGAACTTGTACAGGAATTCAGTAAACTGTCAGGATATAAAGTCAATGCACAGAAATCAGTTGCATTTCTTTACACCAACAACAAGACAGAAGAAAGAGAAATTAAGGAGTCAATTCCATTTACAATTGCACCCAAAACCATATGATAACTAGGAATAAACCTAACCAAAGAGGCAAAGAATCTATACTCAGAAAATTATAAAGTACTCATGAAAGAAATTGAGGAAGACACAAAAGAAATGGAAAAATGTTCCATGCTCATGGATTGGAAGAACAAATAGTGTGAAAATGTCTATGCTACCTAAAGCAATCTACACATTTTGCAATCCCTACCAAAATCCCATTCATTTTTTTCAAATAAGTAGAAAAAATAATCTTAAAATTTATATGGAACCAGAAAAGACCACGAATAGCCAAAGGAATAGTGAAAAAGAAAGCCAAAGTTGGTGGCATCACAATTCCAGACTTCAAGCTCTATTACAAAGCTGTCATCATCAAGACAGTATGGTACTGGCACAAAAACAGACACATAGATCAGTGGAACAGAATAGAGAGCCCAGAAATGGACCCTCAACTCTATGGTCAACTAATCTTCGACAAAGCAGGAAGGAATGTCCAATGGAAAAAAGACAGCCTCTTCAACAAATGGTGCTGGGAAAATTGACAGCCACATGCAGAAAAATGAAATTGGATGACTTCCTTACACCACACACGAAAAATAGACTCAAAATGGATGAAGGACCTCAATGTGAGAAAGGAATCCATCAAAATCCTTGAGGAGAACACAGGCAGCAACCTCTTTGACCTCAGCCGCAGCAACTTCTTCCTAGGAACATCGCCAAAGGCAATGGAAGCAAGGGCAAAAATGAACTATTGGGATTTCATCAAGATCAAAAGCTTTTACACAGCAAAGGAAACAGTTAACAAAACCAAAAGACAACTGACATAATGGGAGAAGGTGTTTGCAAATGACATATCAGATAAAGGGCTAGTATCCAAAATCTATAAAGAGCTTAGCAAACTCAACAGCCAAAGAACAAATAATCCAATCAGGAAATGGGCAGAGGACATGAACAGACATTTCTGCAAAGAAGACATCCAGATGGCCAACAGACACATGAATAAATGCTCCACATCTCTCAGCATTAGGGAAATACAAATCAAAACCAAAATGGGATAACACCTCACACCAGTCAGAATGGCTAAAATTAACAAGTCAGGAAATGACAGATGTTGGCGAGAATGCGGAGAAAGGGGAACTCTCCTACACTGCTGGTGGGAATGCAAGCTGGTGCAACCACTCTGGAAAACAGTGTGGAGGTTCCTCAAAAAATGAAAATAGAGCTATACTATGACCCAGCGATTGTACTACTGGGTATATATCCTAAAGATATAAACGTGGTGCTCTGAAGGGGCACATGCACCCGAATGTTTATAGCAGCAATGTCCACAATAGCCAAACTATGGAAAGAACCTAGATGTCCATCAACAGATGAATGGATAAAGAAGAAGTGGTATATATATACAATGGAATACCATGCAGCCATCAAAAGAAATGAAATCTTGCCATTCGCAACAACGTGGTTGGAACTAGAGGGTATTATGCTTAGCAAAGTGAGTCAACCAGAGAAAGACAACTATCATATGATCTCCCTGATATGAGGAAGTGGAGATGCAACGTGGGGGGTTTGGGGGGTAGGAAAAGAAAAAATGAAAGAAGATGGGATTGGGAGAGAGACAAACCATAAATGACTCAATCTCAAAAAACAGACTGAGGGTTGCTGGGGGGAGTGGGGATGGGAGAGGGTGGTGGGGATATGGACATTAGGGAGGGTATGTGCTATGATAAGTGCTGTGAAATCTGTAAACCTGGTGAGTCACAGACCTGTACCCCTGGGGATAAAAACACATTATATGTTTATTAAAAATTTTAAAAATAAAAATAAAAAATAAATAAAAAATATCCTCAGTTTGAAGGACTTTTTTATTATGTTAATAATTCCTAGCTTGTTGCTTTGTCATCAGTCAATATTATTTAAAATATTCCTAATTTGTGGAAATTATTCATGTTTCTATAGTGACATAAAAACTATCAATTTTTTTAAAGTTGTACATTCTCAAACTTGAGGTGTGTTCCATTATCACACACCACTACCCTTATGTAAAATTCAATATGTATGCATATGTTCTACCTTATTGATGGAGTTTAAGCCCTCTATAACTTTTATTTTTGTCTACTTGAACTGTATTATTTTGAAATTGATGTTAAATATGTTTTTACTATCATGCTTATATTTCTGTCTTCATGAATCTCTTTAAATTTCTTCATTATAAAGTAGCTGTTTTGTTACTTATCATAGACATACTTATGTATTATGCTTTTACTGTGAATTGTGGCTTTTAGGATTTAAAATGGATCTCTCTCTTACTGTAATAGGCATGATAATACGGTAGGCAAAATGCTAAGATATCTGCCAAGATCCCCACCCTCGTTGAACATACCCTATATAATATCCTGTCCTGGAGGGTGGGCAGGACCCTTGAAGATTATGGGATATCACTCACAAGATTAAATTATGTTTTGTGGAAAAGGGATTTTGCAGATATAATGGAGGCTTCTACTGAGTTGAATTAGAATTAATTTATGATTAACCAGCTGAATGGACCCAACTTTATTAAGCAAGACTTTAAAAGAGACAGACATATATTTTCCTACTAACCTAGAAGAAGCAGACTACCATGTTTTCAAGAGAGTCAAATGGCCGGGAAGAATGGGTAACCTGTAAGAGCTGAGGTTTGCTCCCAACTCATGACCTATATGAAAAAGTGTACCTCAGTTGTGTAACTGCAAGAAATTGAAATAATCCAACAATGAATAGCTTGCAAATGGTCCCCAGTGAGATCATGGTCTTAGGCAACACCATTATTTCAATCATGTGAGACCCCAAACCTGACAATTCTAACCAATAGAATTGTGAGACAATAAAAGTATATAATGTGTTCACTTAATTGTGATAAAATATAAATACATAAAATGTACTATTTTAACAATTTTAAATGTATAGTTCAGTGGCATTAAATATATTCACCCTGTTTTGAATCACCACTATGCATCTTGAGAAACTTTTCATCATCTCATACTGCAACTTTGTGCCAAACAGTAACTTCCCATTATTCCCTCCACCCAAACCCCAGTAACTACAATTCTACTCTCTGTCTCTCTGAATTTAATTATTCCAGACACTTCATATAAGTGGAATTATATAATATTTGCCCTTTTGTGTCTGACTTATTTCACTTACCATAATGCCTTCACAGTTTGTCCATGTTGTGGCATGTATCAGAATTTCATTTTTATGAGGCTGGATAATATTTCATTGTATGTATATATCACATCTTGTTTATCCTTTCATCAGTAAATGTGGATTATTTCTACCTTTGACTGTTGTGAAGAACGTTGCTTTCAATATTGATATACAAATATCTGTTTGTGTTCCTGCTTTCATATCTTTTGGGTATATGTCCAGAACTGGAATTGCTGGATCACATGCTCTTTCTATGTTTAATTTTTTGAGGAATTGCCATATTGTTTTCCATAGTAGGGCATCATTTTATATTCCCACCAGCAATGCATAAGAGACCAAATTTCTCCACATTCTGGCCAAGAATGTTTTGTTTTCTTTTCTGTTTTTGTTCTTTTTCAATAATATCCATTGTAATGAGTGTAAAGTATAATCTCATTGTAGTTTTCATTTGTATTTCCTAATGACTACTGATGTTGAACATCTTTTCATGTACTTATTGGCCATTTATGTGTCTTCTTTGAAATAATGTCTATCCGAGAATTTGCCCATTTTGAAATTGAGTTATTTTGTTGTTCTTGAGTTGTAGGTATTCTTTATATATTCTTCATGTTCATTCCTTAGCAGATCTAAGATTTGCAAATCTTTTCTCTCATTCTGTGTGTTGGTCTCATACTCTCTTGATAATATCCTTTGATGCAAAACGTTTTAAATTCTGATGTAGTCCAATACATCTATTTTTTTCTCCCTTTGTTGACTGTCTTTTTGGTGTTATATCCAAGGAATAATTTCCAAATCTGATGTCATAAAGCTCTTCCCCTACAGTTTCTTCTAACAGTTTTATAGTTTTAGCTCTTACATTGAGGTTCTTTGATCCACTTTGAGTTAATTTTTGTATATAATGTAGGTAAGGGTCCAACTTCATTATTTTGATAATGAGAACTTCATTATGTTGATAACAACACCATTTGCTGAGAAGACTACTCTGTCCCCATCAGATGTCCTTGGCAATCTTGTCAAAAATCATTTGACAAAATACATGAAGGTTTACTTCTATTCTGTTCCATTGGTCTATATGTCTATCTTTTTTTTTTTTTTAGATTTTATTTATTTATTAGAGATCACAAGTAGGCAGACAGGCAGGCAGAGAGAATGAGAGTGGAGGAAGCAGGCTCCCCGCTGAGCAGAGAGCCCAATGCGGGGCTCGGTCCCAGGACCCTGAGATCATGATCTGAGCTGAAGGCAGAGGCTTTAACCCACTGAGCCACCCAGGCGCCCCTATATGTATGTCTATCTTTATACTAATACCACACAGTTTGGATTTCTAGAGCTTTGTAGTAAGTTTTGAAATTAGGAAGTATATGATCTCTGTCTTTGTTCTTTTTCAATATTATTTTGGCTTTTGGGGTTCCCTTGAAATTCCATATGCATTTTAGGATGGGTTTTTCTATCTATTTCTGAAAAATTCATTATTGAGTTTTCAATAGGTACTGTATTAAATCTGTAGATAGCTTGAGAAGTATCAACATTTAACAGTATTGTATCTTTCAATCTATGAGCACAGGCTATCTTTTCATTTATTTATGTCTTAATTTCTTTCAGCAGTATTTTGTATTTATCAGTGTACAAGTTTTTTGCCTCCTTGGTTAAGCTAATTCCTAAGTATTTTATGCTTCTTGGTGCTATTATAAATGAGATAATTTTCAAAATTTTCTTTTCAGGTCACCCATTATTAAGATATAGAAACAACTGATATTGTCTGTTGATTTTGTATCCTGCAACTTGCTGAATTTGTGCTATCTTCTGGTTTTTCTACACGTAAGATCATGTTACCTGAGAACAGAGATTATTTTATTTCTTTGTTTCCAATTTAGGTGTTTTATTTCTTTTTCTTGATTCATTGCTCTGGCCAAGACTTCCAATACTATGCTGAGCAAAGGAGGCAAAAGTGAACACCTTTGTCTTGTTTTTGATCTTAGAGGAAAAGCTTTCAGTCTTTCATTATTGAGTATGATGTTAGCTGTGGGTTTTTCACATATGACAATGTTTGTTATTTTAATCTGCCAAGTTTGTGGTAATTTGTGTGTGGAAATATAAAACTGATATAATAATGTAGAAAACTATTAAAATAAATTAGAACATAATTAGAGGTGGAGACTGTGTGTCTATTATCTTCTCTTGAGAAAATCCAAAGAAGAATTTAGATGAGGTGATAGTAAGTGTATAAAGGGGAATGACTTTGCTTTTATGTGTAAGGATCAACTTCATCTGTGTACTCATTAGAATACGTGGGTGCAGCCAAAGTATTAAGCCTTCCAAGCGGGTCAGTTTAGATAAAGCACCTTACAGTAGTATGTTTCTATCATCTTGCCCATTCTACTCAGCATCTCTATCTACAAGGTCACTCTTGGAATACTGTTTATACTGGGCTAGGTTTGGCCATTTAGACAGTTATTTTTAATTCTTTCCTGCTTTTCCTATCTCTTAAAGAGTTTAGTTGGATAGGACAGAATAATAGTACAATGTGTACATACAAACATACACTTACAGACATATATATCAGTCTCCCTGTGAAAATATAAAATGTATTACAAGTGGATAGACATGCTTAAGAACAGATTTATGCTTGCACATTCTCTCTCTCCTTCTCTCTTCCTTTGTCTCTTGATTTAATACTTCATCTACTTCTTAGTCATTCATCAGGACATTTATATCATATTATAGGTCTGTTGCAGATCCCTTCTTTATCAGGATCTGATGAAGATTCAGGAAGTATTTTTTTTTCTTTTTTTCTTGTCATTAGCAAATATAATGTCCTTTAGAAAAGGACAACCATTTGACTATATATATATGGAATAGAGGAAAAGTGTTGTGATGACCCGGGAAAAATGTAACTATAATTGAAGGTTTATCAACTAAATCCTAGGCTTTCTTTCTTATCTCATTTATTACAACTGCTTTTTAAAATTCATAGTCTTTAATGTGTCTGAAGCTATAGCCTCTTGTCTCTAACCTCATCACCCTTAAGAACAAAGACTCTGGAGCCTGACTCTGGGCTCAGATCCTGGGTACATTATGTATTTGTTTTGTAACTTCATATGAGTTCCTTAGCTTATCAGCCACTCTCAGTCATGTGAGATTTCAAATTGAATTTAGAATCTCTGCTTTTGAACATCCCTATCAACAAATTTAACTAAGTCCTACATTCTATGCCTTTTAACCTGATCCAACATCTATAAGGATCCATTCCCACACCTGTTGCCTAAGTTTATGACAATACAAATTGGCAAAATTTGCAATCACATCAGTATGATTTCTACTTACACAGGCTACGTTTTTTTTGTTTGTTTGTTTGTTCGTTCTTACCTCACCCTCTGCAGCTACAGTCTGATTATAGGTCTAGGAACAATGGGAGGCTATGCAGCATGGATTAGCAATCCCTGTAACTCAACTACTTTAAGAGAAGCCATTAAGATTCCTTAGGCAGGACAAGGGAGGAAAAGCTGCTTCTATAAGCGAAAGAGGCTCAGAATTATTTAGGAATCAAGTTCCCCAGCTTTATTAGAATCTGTTCCATATAATCCCATCCATATTTTCAGATAAAGACTCCTTCCCATGGAATGTCTAACTTTAATAATAAGAGATCTTGTGAAGTCACAGATTTAATTATTTTTTAATTTAACGAGAAACAATTTTAGACTTCAGTTTTAGACTTGGGTTTTCGGAAATCTCAGTCCTACAGCTATAGGTGATAAAGGTTTATTTCAGGGCAAACATAGATAGAAGCATTTCCTATCTTATCATTGACTGGAAAGTAAAAACTCTGAATTCATTATGTACTTTCTGGGGAAAGTCTTCTGGTACACTTAGAGGCCACTAGCCAAATCTATCATTCTTTCTTATTTTTACAAAATATTCTGTGGCAAAAAGTACCTGATCATTCAAAATCATTCCTTCTGTAGACACTTGATTACAGGTATCTACAGGTGATATTTTATGTTACACTTTTGCCATGTATTAACCCTGTGTACATTATCACTGTTCATAGGGTCATTAATGTCTTCAAATATAATTACCTCAAGTAACAAATTCAGGTAGCCCAGAGCCATTTTCAAGTACCCTTACAAAAGGTTCTGTTCCCCTAGAGCCTTTCTAGAGTGAATTTCTCTATAGTTTAAGGTTTAGTCAGAGTAGAAGAACAGCTTGGAGTGATATAATAATGGACCAATTATAGGGAGTATGCTGTGTGCAATTATGGGTGCTATGGAAGGTTGTTGACTCTGTATCTTACAAGAGCTTGAAATTACTGCAGATCAGCAGTCAAGGAGAAAAGTGAAGCATGAAGCAAGAACAACTGTAAACTGGATCCCAGCTCTATCCCTCATGGCCTTCCATCTTGATGGTGCGGTGAGGTGGAAAAGAAGTGAATGCTCTTTATCCGTTGCACAATTTGAATAAAGTAATGAGTAGTTACAGTGGGATTTGGAGTCTCTGCAATCCCAGCTGCGGCCCCACGCCGTCTTCTGTAAGACAGAAGATGGTGACAAGGCATGTTTCAGCTGCAGTGTGCTTGCCCCCTACACTGATTTCAGAGAGTAATGGCTGCTGCTTCACTCTTGTCTTGCAAATCTCACACAGATCTCTCCTGTGGCAACCTAAAGGGAAAAGGAAAACAAGGAAATGTACTTCCATTTAACCCAGTTGATGATATGCAAAACTATCAGACCATGTAGATATTATTATGTTAAACTACAGAATTCAACAATTCTTTGAACATTCTGGAAATCAGACTTATCATCCATCCTAATTATTACATTTTGACCCATTATCTCAGCCGTTAGGTCTTCAGTTTGTAGAGAGTTATATTGCATTTTGATCTGTTGCTTAAAACTCTTAAAAATTCATACATTATATGTGGATTGAATTTCCATTAAGTTTGTTATTATTTCTCTAGGTCAGTTTCCATAGTGTCTCTATCCGATAGCATGTTTGTTTGCATATAATAGATCCCAAATGCCAGGGAACTGTGAAAAAAGGAAATATGAGTAAAAATCACAATGTAGACCATATAATTTGCTGACAGTTTCACTCATGTCAATTAAGTGCCAAATTAGGGCTTTTCATCACTGATACTCCATGACTCAACCCCCAATTAACTAACAATCCATGCCGTCTGACTAAATTTGGGGAGTTTTCAATAATTTTGCAAAATCTGAAAGATCCATCATTGGAAAAATTTCTTGAAAGAGAAAATACATATTACCTAC
Organism: Mellivora capensis; assembly: GCA_004024625.1. Lineage (NCBI taxonomy): Eukaryota > Metazoa > Chordata > Mammalia > Carnivora > Mustelidae > Mellivora > Mellivora capensis. Next base: position 46,189 of record PISX010013626.1, on the reverse strand, counting down.
TGCCAGTGTGTATTTGATATGAAAATTAACATTTAAGAATTGAAATAAATGGAACGGAAAGCAATCAGAGAGGAGACAAACCATGAGAGGCTCTCAACACTAGGAAATAAACTGAGGGTTGCTGGAGGGGAGGGGGATGTGGGATGGGGTAATGGGGTGAGGGACATTAAGGAAAGCACATGATGTGATTAGTGTTATATGCAACTGATGAGTTATTGAACTCTACATCTAAAAATAATGATGTACTATATGTTAGCTGAGAATTTAAATTAAAAAAAAAGAAATAAAAAGTAATACTGTAACAGGAACATTCCTGTCTTTCATATCATTTAATAAGAAAGTTATGCTTTAAAGGAAGTCATGTCTTGTCTCAATTGTTGTCAGTGATTCCTGCCAATAGTACACATCCAGTTTTCTGCATGAGTTTATTTAATGCAAGAACTATGATGTTGCTGACTGTAAAATACTAATTAATTTTTCATAGACTATCCAACCAGCCATTTAAAAAATCTGTATGCTGATCTAGTGGGTTTAAAGCCTGTATGTATTTTATCTTGTATTTTATATAATTCCACCTATGTAATAATCAGTTATCACCACAGAATTAACAAAGAGACTAAAATACTGTATCTTCTAAAAAAGAAGTTATCAATTTCCATTATTGATTTCTGTCTTTGGAAAAATAAGAATCATTATATACATTTCAGTGTGACTCTATTCCATAACTAAATCATCAATATCTTTCTAGAGTAAAAATTTTAAAATTCTAAAATGCATCCTATCAGGGGCGCCTGGGTGGCTCAGTCGTTAAGCGTCTGCCTTCAGCTCAGGTCATGATCCCAGGGTCCTCGGATCGAGCCCCGTATCGGGTTCCCTACTTGGCAGGAAGCCTGCTTCTCCCTCTCCCACCCCCCTGCTTGTGTTCCCTCTTTCACTGTGTCTTTCTCTGTCAAATAAATAAATAAATCTTAAAATAAAATAAAATAAAATAAAATAAAATAAAATACATCCTATCAGAATAGTCATTTTCACTTCTTTTTTAATAGCTTTTAAAAAAATTCCTTGTAAGTCTTTCTTCCATCTTTTTATTTCCATTGAAGTTACTTTTCTCTTTCTTTTAGTTTCTTTTTCTCCTTAGTGTGCTAACTTATACTTACTTTTTCTTCTGTTTGCTTATTTAATTTTTATTTCAATTGTCAAAACCCATTAAATATTATTCTGTTTCTATTCATTCTTTTTTTTTAAGATTTTATTTATTTATTTGACAGAGAGAGATCACAGTAGACAAGAGAGGCAGGCAGAGAGAGAGAGGGAAGCAGGCTCCCTGCTGAGCAGAAATGTATGTTATGTTATGGGATGTGGGACTCGATCCCCAGGACCCTGAGATCATGACCTGAGCCGAAGGCAGCGGCTTAACCCACTCAGCCACCCAGGCACCCTCTATTCATTCTTATTCAACCCCAGGTAGACATGAACATTCCCTTCTTTGTTCTCCACTGTGCATATATTTCTATGACAGGCTCTATGATAATTTATTCCTCTTATTTCTTTGCATGTCTGTCATCTCCACTATCCGAAAAGCACTTTGGAGTGAGAGACTATGTTTTACTTTAAATCCCCAATGTCAAGCGCATTATGAGTAAAGCAGGCAGTGACTGAAGGATGGATAAGTGGGTGAGTGAATAATAGAAGCAAAATGCCTTAGGAATCAGAGACTGTTTTTCTCAATGCAGAAGGAATAGTGTCATCAAAGATGTGTTTGAGAATCCATAAGGCAGAAGTACAGCAATGTTTGTACAATGACTGGGAGTAAAGTGCAAGAGAATGATTGCTCTACAGGATCAATGCCTTCGGTGTCCTAGTATTGGTGCAACTGTTCATACACTGTGTGAATGTGAGACAGAAGAATCGACTTCCACCTGAACAAGCAGCACGTTTTCGTAGGGTTGATTTAATATTTATCTCCTGGAGCTATTTCCTTCTATTCACTGGGAATGAGCCATCTTCTCTATGAGTTAAGGAAAAAAATCATACAAAAGGTTAAGAATCACTGCTCCATGGTTTAAAACCAACCATAAGTTAAAATATAAATAAACTGTACATGAGACCAATTTAAAAACATACTGCCCATGATTCATTGTCTGGCTGCTGCTCTAAAGGCTGATGGATGTTTATATCAGAGTGGGGAAGGATTGACATGTGCTCACATAGTACTTTCTGGGCTTTTCGAGCTCCTGGTGAGACCTTCGGGCATATACATGGTAAGAGTGTACACATAATGATTTTCCCCAATTATGTCCTTAGAATAGCCATGGCTGCGAAAGCTCGAGCCATTTTTTGTCTCTCTTTTAATACGTGGCTAAATTGAGAAATATATTAAGCAGGGCTTCTTTTCTTCATTCACTCATCAGTACTGTAAAACAATTTTTTGTTTCAGAGCTGCCTGTTGTAGCAAACAATATTTCTTAATTTCATTCCTCTAAATTTTATTGCTCTCTTTCTATTGTTGTCTTTCATTTGTCTTTCTATTGATTCTTACATATCACTTGAAAGATCAAAGGACTTCATTTTGTATCTCTTAGAGGTGGATCAAGCCAACCACGAATTTGTACATTGTTTTGTAACTTAGAAACAAATCTAAAATTAAAATTGACTTGGGTAGACGAAGAATGTCTCCAAGAGGCCTCATAGTTTTCATTATACAAAGGGAGGATGAAATTGGTATTTTGGTTTTAAATAAGACACATACACACACACACAAAATTAATGTGATTTGCAATTTCATCCTTTTCCTGAGAAGAGTTCAAATTTCTAATACTGCAAAACAAGCATAAAGAAACAGTTAAAAAAAAGATATAAAAATACGTATATAATTTCCAGCCTAACTACCCTCAATAATTTCAGACTTGATATATCTTATTGTTTGCTACTTGATTTTGTGCCTATGACTAAATGTTTTAATATGGGTGCCGATGCGAATTCCTCAAATTGTTTCTGTAGATAAATGTATCTAACACAAAGTCTTTTTGGTACAAAGCCCATCAAGGCAAGGGCTAAGTTAGATCTATTTTAAGGAGAATTCTGGTCTACAGAGACTTTGTTACATTGAAGTTACTATGCATTTTTAATTAAAAATAATTTTCAAATTTTTATGATATCCCTAGGGTGCTATAAAACCAGGGTTTGTAATCACCAAGATAGACAGTTTACCATACGGTTTCGCATAGTATTATGACTTTGTAAGTAACCCTTTTATCTTTAAGTATATGTTTGTCAAATATGCTGAAAGGACCTTATGTACTTTTTCAGGTTTTAAGAAAGGAAAACCATGTTAATTCAACATTTTTACATACCCATATCTGTTTCTTGTAATCCCTGATCCTCATTAATGGAATGCCCCGAGGGGCACTTAAGATCAGCTGAGCATCAGTTGAAAATGCATTTTGACTTTATTTTCTTCCCAGAAAAAAAAAAAAAAGAGTCTCGCTCCATTTCCATCCTTATAAATTATAAAGTACTGCTGCCCTTCGCTGAGGTTTTAACGGCACTGAGGCAGAGTTCTCGGCTTGTCAGGTATTAATAATGGCTCTGCCTATCTGCCCTTCAGCTGAGACATTAAACTGAGGTCTCATCCGCTTGCCTCCAGTGGCTGCTCAGGTGGACTTAAAGATTGCATCACACTTTTCCCAAAGAGGATGGGGCAACCTCAGATCCTTGACCTTCATTTTCAAAACATGTAATACACAAGGCTGGGGGTAAGTTATTGCTTCATATCTGAAGCTGCTTCAGAACTTGATTTCCATGGGCTGTGGAATCCTCAGAATCAAAAAAGTGAGTTCGGATTTTCATTTTAGACTCTTTTGAAATTATGAAACATAATAAAATCTCTTTTCATTCTATTTTCCAATGCTGTCAGGGCAATAGGCATATCAGTAATTTGATGAGAAATAACTTTTCCATTATAGCTAAATTTTAGACGCCTACAAAAATGCTTTTTGAGAACCCATTACCTAAGTAACATAGGACCTTGTAGGGAGGAGGCAGAGCAGTCCCCATTGGTGTAGATTTCATATACCACATTAAATCAGAAGCCTAAAAAGCAGGTGGGATGGTCCAATATACAAAGGAACATTTCCATGTCATTTCAAATTAATTTTGATTATTTCTGTACTACTTGAAGCAAGCAAATCTACTCAAATTTTACTTGAGTATGTAGTATTATCCATTACAAAAGTAACTGATGGAAATGACCCAAATGTCTATCAACTGACAATAATTAAAAATAATGGCTACAGTGTGGTGTAGCCATACAATGGGGTGTTATTCAGCCATGAGAAATGAATATGGATACATGCTACCACCTGGATAAACCTTGAAAACTTCATACTAAATGAAAGAAGACAGACACAAAAAGCTACAAAACATATGATTCTCTTTACAAGAAATATCCAGAATAAAGAAATCTAGAAAGACTGAAAGTGGATTAAAGGCAGTCTGGGGACAGGGGCAAAGGAGAATAAAGAATGACTGCTTAATGGGCCTGCGTGCTGAGGTTGGTGTGGGACGAGGTAGTGGTGGTGCTGGTTGCACAGCACTGTGAATGCTAATTGGCATTAAATTGTACCTTTTAAAATGGTTTAAATAGGGGCGCCTGGGTGGCTCAGTCAGTTGAGTGTCTGCCTTCCGCTCAGGTCACAGTCCCAGGGTCCTGAGATCAAGCCCCACATCTGGCACCCTGCTCAGCCAGGAGTCTGCTTCTCCCTCTGCCTCTCCCCCTACTCATGCTCTCTCTCTCTCCCTCAAAGGAATAAATAAAATCCTTAAAAAAAAAATAGAAAGTAGGTGAAATGGTTAAAATAGTAAATTTTGTGTTACGCTACAATAAAAAAGGTGTTAATATAGGGTTAAAAAAGTAACTGGAATAGACAATTTGCATTTGGAAATTGGAGCGAAAGAGGAATTACCAAAATAACTTGAAGCACACTCACTTGGATTACACGAAGAGAATTGCACCTTTCCAGAATATAAATTAGATTTTAATTTTCTTAACTTGACTACAGAAAGTGAGAAACTAAATACTATCACATGATTGCATGACATGAAACAAAAATGGAAGTGCTCCCCAACTCTATCTTACCTGCAAGTTAAATAAATACCTTCAAGGCAGGCTCTTTCCATTTCACACTCTTCCTCCCAGAGTGCCTCACAAAGTTCCCACCACACATTGCTCAAGCAGGGAATGTTCGACGTACAGGGATGAATGAAAGGAAAACACTGCCATTTAAAAAAGAACAAATCTATAATTTTAAATTCCAAAGGCCTTGAATCATAAAATTCAAAGAAAGATAGATTTCTCCAAATCCTCATGATCTCAAAAAGACATACTGTCAGACTCTTTGAGGTATCTCAGGAGAAAGCCCTGAGGCTACCTCAGCAATTGTAGACCTCCTCCTCTCAGCATCTGTAATAGAAGTAGGATCACACTTCCCTCCTCCGTATCAAATATTACGCTACACTTCACTTTGTCGCCCAGTACAGCAAGAAATATAAAACATTGTTTTTAACTGGATAGAACAGCACATTTCAGAAACCACTGAAGGGAAGTGTCTGTTTTAAGAATTTTTTTCCTGAACACCATTGTCTCTACTGTGGCTTCATAAAGAAATCAACCGGTTTAAATTTATGATTCATGTAGCCTTCCAGGCCACTTCATTAAACTCTTTTGCCCTACAACCATGCAAGAGAAGGATCCCGCTGGAACTTTGGACAGGGAAGGAATGAAAAGTTGCTTGAAATAATTCAAAGACACTAGACATAGGAGAAGGACAGAAAGATATAAAAGCCATCATCTCTAATTCTCTCTAGATGGGTGTGCAACATATGATTTGGAAACTACAAACCAGAGTGAGTTCTTTCAGCTCCTGTGTGAAGGTTTTGTAATCATATGACCGATAGCATGTTTTTTCTCTTCTCCAACGAGCAGATCAGGGTGATTCTGAGCTGAAAGAAGGAAATAATTACCAACCATTTTTAGAATGATTTCCTCACGGGGAAGGAGTCCAGAAAGGGTATGAGAGGACCACGTCTGTAAAACTCGGACTTAGCTTCCACATTTGAAGCGATAACTTTGACAGCTAGGTAGCTATTTCCAGGACATCACAGCTCTTCATAAAACTCTCTGTGTAACTGTTCAAGGTGAGAGGCTGAATAAAACACTATGATAAACAAATAAAGCTGGTAGAAGGGAAAAACTTTCTGTACAAACACATTTTAAGTACACTTATTAGGGTAAAGTAATTTTTACTATAAATATTTCATGCTGAGTCAGATTTTTCCAATATATCATCTCCTACCTGGAAATAAATTAGAAATTTTTGAAGGCTGCATGAATATGTTCAAGCCACTGGCAGAAAAATGCGCTAATGGTGCTTTAAGAGACTGAATAACCAACAATTTTCACAACTGCTTAATTCAGGGTGGGTGTATAAAATGCCAACTCCAAGCAGTCAATTCAGTCATCAGGTAAAAAAAAGAAATCAATTACACTTATTAAAAAAAAAACACACTTTAAAAAGTAAAATCGATTACTTTGGCACCATGTAACTCAATGTATTAGCAACTGATGAAATTCCCTGTTTTCCCCATTTTCAAAAGCTTCAGGAAATATGGAAATGTGGTTTGACCCATGTTACCATGTTATACACAAACACAAAAATATAAATATGTACATCTAAACTAATATGGTGAAAATCACCTAAAAGTCACATGGAAAAGTGGAATCTGTGGTGACACTAAGTTAATTAATCAACAAATAAGGAGGGGTGCCTGGGTGGCTCAGTGGGTTAAGCCTCTGCCCTCAGCTCAGGTTATGATCTCAGGATCCTGGGATCGAGCCCCACATCGGGCCCTCTGCTCAGCAGGGAGCCGGCTTCCTCCTCCTCCTCTCTCTGCCTGCCTCTCCACCTCCTTGTGATCTCTGTCTGTCAAATAAAAAATAAAATCTTAAAAAAATAAACAAAGAAGGAGCATAGTTACTTTTCCAGAACACTATTATCATAAGAGCATGACATAAAATGCTAGGCACTTCCCTATTCTCTTTGATTATATAATAGCAAAAGTAATAGCCAGTATGTATCGATTAACTCCAAGTGTACCACCTCACTTAATCTTTAAAACAGACCAAGGCACAGACACATCAGTCATCTTGCTAGGAGTCAGGAATCTGGCAATGTTAGAACATGGATTTGAACCTGTGCTGTCTGAGGTCAGAACCTGAGCTCTGAGCTTTTATTCTGCCCCTATGAGATCGTTCTAGAAATAGGATAGATGTGTAAAGAATTTGCAATACATTTAACATAAGTTCCCAACTGATTCAAGTGACGGGGCTGATTATTCAAAAATTGCGCTTTTTGTCTCATCCAGGGCCTTCCCTAAAAATCTCATAAATTTAAACATTTAATATAGGTGATCAGGGCTCAAACTTTTATTGGTTGGGAATTTTTTTAAAGATTTTATTTATTTATCTGACAGAGAGAGAGAGAGCACAAGCAGGGGGAGCAGTAGGCAGAGGGAGAAGCAGACTCCCTGTTGAGCAGAGAGCCTGATGCATGGTTTGATCCCAGGACCCTGGGATCGTGACCTGAGCCAAAAGTAGACACTTAACCGACTGAGCCACCCAGGCACTCCTGGTTGAGCATATTTAGAATGAGGCCTCAGTTCAGACAAGTCAGGAGTCCATTTTTAATCAAGTTGCAAAATGAAGATAGAAACATTTCATTTCTTATCAAAAGTGTTCAATGAGAACACAGTGCCTTTCTGCCACGGCCTCAAACTTCACCTGTAACTGTGGTACCTATGGATCACCTCCCACTGGGCCGTGAAGAAGCAGTGTGAGAAATGGTTTTGAAAAGGAACCAACGAACCCTGCTCCCTAGGATGCAGGAATGTCATGTGATATTAAATTGATGCCAGATCAGCTTGCTTTCCACTTCTTCATTTCCTCACCTCTATTTCCTTATTATCCTCTAGCCCAAGGGGGACCACTACACAGCAGTGTTTGGGGTCTACATGCCAAAGACTAATAAAGCTGGGACAGACTTGATTGTAGAAATCAAAAATCTAAGAGTTATTCTTGATTACACCACATCTTCTCTCGCTTTGATTCCTTGAGAAATCATTGAATCTCTCTGAGACCCTTTCTTTCTTTGTCAAATGACAGTAATTATACCCACTCTGAGTTTCTGTGAAAATCAAATGAGATAATGTGTGTGAAAATGCTTTGTGGATTGTCCAAGTTGCTCTTTTTGGTGAAGAGGCTAATTTAATAACCATCCCCTTCTTAATATGTTTATAAATCCAAAAAGCTGGGAAAGCCTTTAAAAATAATGTACTTTGATTTCCTTGATCTTACTACCAGTCTAAGAAAATTGTGAACCCAAGTGATAGCCACAAAAGAGACAGACACAGAGACCAGGGTTGGGTCCAGCATGGGGAGGACCAGGCCTGAACCAAAGGAGGAAGGTTAGTGAAGGCAAATGTCCTATGAATGCTGAGTCAGCAGACCTGGCTGGCATGCTGGCTTATCTCAAATAGACAGAAATGTCATTTTTCAGTTTTTTAAGGGTTCTGAATCTCTGCACTTCAGATATGAACATTTTTTTAAGATTTTATTTATTTATTTAACAGAGAGTTAGAGAGAGAGAGCACAAGTAGGCAGAGCAGCAGAGGGAGAGGGAGAAGTAGGCTAGGTAGGGAGCCCAATGTGGGGCTTGATCCCAGGACCCTGGGATCATGACCTGAGCCAAAGGCAGAGGCTTTAACCCACTGAGCCACCCAGGCGCCCTGATAAAAACATATTTAATTATGAATTTCAAAGATAACTTTGAATATTTGGAGTAGGTTAGTCATTCTTAAAATTTTTATCTGTTAGGAATATGCTAAAAACTCTTCCTTCTATCACAGTTGTTCAAATGAGTTACTATATTTCAATAAGTACATAAACAAAATTCTCAGATACACAATAATTGCAGTAACATTAAAGAAATATTTATTTATTTATTTATTTATTTATTATTTTTTTAAATTTCTTTTCAGCGTAACAGAATTCATACATAGTTTTACACCACACCCAGTGTTCCATGCAATGCGTGCCCTCCACAATACCCACCACCAGGCTCCCCCAACCTCCCACCCCCGGCCCCTTCAGAACCCTCAGGTTATTTTTCAGAGTCCATAGTCTCTCATGGTTCATCTCCCCCCCAATTTCCCTCAACTCCCTTCTCCTCTCCATCTCCCCATGTCCTCCGTGTTATTTGTTATGCACCGCAAATAAGTGAAACCATATGATAATTGACTCTCTCTGCTTGACTTATTTCACTCAGCACAATAATTGCAGTAACATTAAAGAAATATTTATTTTTTTATTTTTTTAAAAGATTTTATTTATTTATTTGACAGACAGAGATCACAAGTAGGCAGAGAGGCAGGCAGAGAGAGAGGGAGAAGCAGGATCCCTGCTGAGCAGAGAGCCCAATACGGGGCTCAATCCCAGGACCCTGGGATCATGACCCAAGCCGAAGGCAGAGGCTTTAACATACTGAGCCACCCAGACACCCCTAAAGCAATATTTAAAAATTCAGAATGTTTCATCGATGACTTACCAAATTTCTCCATGAGGTTTTTTTTTTTTTTTTTTGCTTCAGTGATATATGTGTATACCACCAAAACATACATGTGTAAAAACATGAGCAAACAGAAAACAGTAAGACTAGCTCGTACACAAATTTGTGTAGCAGTCATACTGAACATCCGTCTAAGAACTGTGAATAAGAAAAATCAGAAAAAGTTCTAACTTTAAAAAGATTTAAATATGAATATTCATCTCACTCTTAACAATTAGTTAAGGTCTGGCCACTATTTTATTAGAAGTGGAAGACATAATGCCTATGACACAAATTTAAGAAAGGAACAAAATGAGGAAAATATATAACGGTTAAACAAAGCACGGGAGAATTGGAGCTGTGATTCCATATTTCATTTTCAAAAAAAGAAGACTGAAGATTTCAAGTTTTGTTCCCCTAGGGTCTCCAAAATAGGACACTATTGAAATCAGCAGGTCATACACAAGAAGATGGTTTAACTGCTAATTAACACTAGATGATATACTGAGAATTACATGCTAATTAATTCTCTGAAGGTCTAAATGCCCTTTCTTCTATGTCATTTTCAATGAACATATTAACATGAAGACTAAGGTAGCATGTCTGTCACATGAATTAGTAATCAATGAAAATTGTGTATGAAAAATTAGATGTATTAGGAATTTTTTTTATACAGAGATGACTGAAATGCAAAATATTGCTTACAGCGAAAAAGCCTACAGACATTCATGTAAATGTCCATGTGGATATTTTGAAAAACGTAAAAGCGTTATCACGAGAAAAAGGAATGAAAGTGAGAAAGGAATTTAAAAATCTAAAAGATGCCTGCTTGTAAACCCTTAATTTCAAGAGCTGGACTTGCCTACAGCCAGAGCATTGTGTCAGTGTGACCCAACTGAGCCTCAGTGAGTGGTTTCATAAAAGCCCTTTAATAAAATCCCTTTAAGAGTGCTTCTTACAGCCGCCTCTTTTAGCCCCCTCGCCTGCGTCCTGGGTTGAAGACATGTCCATGAGGCAGAGCTTGCCTGACCGTCAGAAAAGCACGATTTCCCCGGGAGTAAGGGACATCTACAGTTAAGTTGGATTTTGGGGAATAGCCAGAGGTTGAGTAGTTTCACTCTTACTCCTTCCAGAAAGCTCAGTATTTTTCAATGTGGTCACCCCGTCTCACTGTTTTGCTAATGCCCTCCATCACTGCTTCCTCTGTGGTCTTCTGAGGGTAATGAGGTTCACCTGTTTAAGAATCTCCCCACCACAAATAAACACTATCAAACGGATTTTAAAACCTCTGTGGTCGATCCTGTTGTAAAAGGCCTCACTATCCATCGGTCTTTAGATGCGATTTGTCTACTTATTTATTTATTGCTTTCATACATTATTCTATTTGGTCTCCAGCATTTAAAAAAATGCCTAAATATTTTACAATCATTAAAGCTGGCTGGAGAGCTTTAAAAAAAAAAAAGCCTGTTGCAAGAGAGTTTCTAGCAAAAGGCTCCCTTTTGGTGATGTAAGGTTGAAATGTGACTGGATATAACAATTATAATTTTTCACATGCAAAATAATTCATCTCTTGAGTAAACATTAACTGTGCATACATTTTTTAATAAGGAGAAAATATGCATAGCTACTCAGAAATGATAATGTGCACCCAGGAATGCATATCACACAAGGGAATGTCATTGTTTTGCTCTGTATTGACAAGGTTTTTTTTTAAAGCAATTTCATTTAGAGAGGTCAAATTAAAGCCCCACAAATGAATGTACATTGTATTTTAACTAACAGAATTGTACATATTCAAAACCAAAGTGAATTTTCATTGGTAATATTTATTAAAAATAGTCAAGGTATGTAGTGATAGAAGGTCTTTGAAGGTTGAAAGAGCAAGGTTTGATGATTAACACTGCAATTTAATTGTTTTATGATGTTGTATAAATTTCTAAACTTCTATTCTTAAGATCCCACATATGCAAAATAGACATAATAATACTTGCTATAACACAGTGGTCTTGTGAGAATTAAGTAAGAAAACATAAGTCAATTATCCAGCATATTCCCTGGCATATAGAAGACAACAAATGTTATAAAATAATGATTATGATAAAAATAAACCTATTTTTTCTTTAATCAGCAGTCCCACCTATTTAGCTCCACATTAGGTTTGACCCAGGAATAACTGATACCATTATTGAAATGCAGTAAATAAATAACACTAATTTGCAAAGCTAGTGCCCTCACAGGTCCTGGTCAGTAGCTGTGAATATCAATCTGTGTTTAATACCATGAATCACAGCAAAGAAATCTTAATTTAGTCCTGGTGTGTTAATAAAAATCTCTTTACATCTTTGGGTGTTTGCCCTTCAAGAAAGGAAACATCTACTAGTTAAATGCATATGCTTAGGTTTTGGGGGCCAAACTGTAGATTTAAAAAAAATAATTATACATTTGTCAGAGAGAGAGAGAGAGAAAGAGAGTGAGCACAAGCAGGGGGAGCGGCAGGCAGAGGGAGAAGCAGGTTCTCTTCTGAGCAAGGAGCCTGATGTGGAACTCAGTCCCAGAACCCTGGGATCATAACCTGAGCCCAAGGCAGACTCTTGACCAACTGAGCCACCCAGGTGTCCCCAAACTGTAGAATCTAGTCTTGGTTTTAACATTAATATCTGTACAACCCAGAGCAAATCACCTGGTCTCTCTATGACTCAGTTTCCCTGGTGATGATAGAGGTAGTATATGTTTCATAGGATTTTTGAGGGCATTAAGTTAGTTGAGGGTATTAAACATTTAGAATAGTATCTGGCATGAAGTAAGGAGCTGATTTATTATTATCTATAAAATAAAGGTAAACTGTAGATATCAAAAGTTTCCTCTAGCTCTGAGCTTCTATAATCACATGATTTGAATTGCATTCTTACCCTTACCCACTAACATGAATTTTCCTGAATCTGACAGCCCTTTATCATTTTACTTCCTTTCACATTATTGTCTTCCTAAGCCTGAGGATAGGGATTGGAGACAACCAGCCTCCATATTCCTATTTTAACACGCATATTATAGAACTAAATATGTATATTCTGTGTCTGAAAATTGCCATGATTTGGGTATAATCAACCTATTGTTTAGAGAATCAGTTCTACTACCACAAAATTTAAATATACCTTTACCAGCAAAAGAGAATAGGACAGTATTTCATTCTTCTGTCTGTGGCATTGACCTGAACTAACGTAGAATCAAGGGAAGGAGTGCTGGAGCTGTTTCAGGAAATTTAATTGCTCCCTAGTGTATCCAAATGCCCCTTACATTTGTTAAATTCCAGGCATATAAAATTCTCCCTAAAATTTCATTATCTTGACAAAATGTTCTTTTAGTTTTAGCAAACTGTTTCACCCTTGAATAGGAGGTTTGTGCATTGCAGGCAATGGAGGATATCTCAGAGAAATCTGGGGACGGGTATGAAACAAAGAAGTGATGTTTGGAAGAACTTGCTAGAGGCATAGCACAGCAGTGGTGGCTATGAACTTAATAAGTACTTTAAGCTTTTTCCTAACAGTGATTGATCAAGTCATGCTGTTTCATATTCCATATTAGAAGCCATTGGCATCCAGATTCTTAGTCTGTTTTGTACTCCTTCCCATTTTCTTCATCCATTCTGATAAGACTTGTCATCTTATTTTCTTGCAATTTGTCCTCCTTGGTGGCCCATTGCTCATCTTTTGTCCAAATACATTTTGACATATGTCAGCTCATATCATTCATTATCACCACGACAAAGGTCCCAAATCCATGGCCCTATTAAATCTTCACTAACTAGTTTGCAAAAAGTAAAGCAGAAAAATAATGGAGGGTTTCACTTTATCAATCATAGATTACACAGCCATGTGTACACATGATGCTAATTATATGTCCTGTATATACACACTTCATTACCTTACCTGCATAAAACATACACATCAACACTAAAACAAATCTAAAAAGTTTTAAAGCTCACATTCATTTTTTTATTAACATATAATGTATTATTAGCCCCAGGGGTACAGGTCTGTGAATCGCCAGGTTTACACACTTCACAGCACTCACCATAGCACATACCCTCCCCAATGTCCATAACCCCACCACCCTCTCCCGATCCCCCTCCCCCCAGCAACCCTCAGTTTGTTTTGCTCACATTCATTTTTACATTTATATGTACACTCTCCTAAAATTCCACTAACCCATGAGTAGAGGCAAAATTAAATTATAAGCATATAAATCTATCCACAAGGGGAAAACAAGTGCTTAGAGAGAGAGAAAAAATAAATAAAAAGGACCAGTAGGTAAAGTATTTAAAGAAATGTTCATAGGTTAGAACGCAGATGGAGGAATGGAAAATGCCTAATAGTAGAGGAGGAAGCCACAGTGTAATTACCTATAGAGGAATGTAACTGCAAGAAAAGAATCAATTTGCTGGGGCACCTGGGTGGCTCAGTCAGTTAAGCGTCTGACTTTGGCTCAGGTCATGATCTCAGGGTCCTGGGATGGAGCTCTTCATCTAGCTCACCACTCAGCAAGGAATCTGCTTCTCCATCACCCCTCCCCCTGCTCATGCTCTCTCTCTCCCTCTAATTAATAAAATCTTGAATAAAATAAAGAAAAGAATCAATTTGCCTCTAGAACCCCAGTAAGGCAAGAAACAGTCATAAACTCAACACAGAGAAACCTGGTCAAAAATGTAGCTAGAGTCAGGTGATTAGTACCCACCTCTCCCTCACCCTTCAAAATATACTATGAAACACAGTGTTAGTTTCTGGGGGAAAAAAATAATAAATTACTCTGAAAGACATTTTGGTCTCAAGGCCACCAGGCTCTGTAGAGAGTTGAAGTACAGGGCTGATGGTAGACTCCATAAAGATCTGGTACTGACCAGCCCCTCTCAGTGTATGGCCTCTGTCCTACATATCAGAACACCCTCTTCAAGAAGTATAATGCCAAGCAGAAGATTGAAGAATTCTTATTTTGAAAAACTCAAATATTCCAAATAACAACACTGGAGATTCCCTCCAGTGATCAAGTTTGCCCAGCTCTGGATCATTCATGGTAACAATCAACAAGCCCCAGTCATTGGAAGAAAGAATTCAGCCTAAAAATGAGAAACCAGAAGACCCAATAGAGGAAAGAAACTTTGGGGAAATAGAAACAAAGGAGGGAGCAGAAAACTTAAAACAAAGGAGGGAGCAGGAAACTTAAGTGTTTAATCGGTATCCTCAAAAAGAGAAGATATTCCATCCACGAAATGAATTCAGGGTGCAATTAATTTAAGAGGAACAATGAGGAAACAGGAAATGGCCCCTGAAAATTAAAAACAGGACCACCGAAATTAAATATTACTACTACCAATCATGGCAATAGAAAGCTTGGGAGATTCATAGAATGCAGAATAAAACCAGTTTTTAAATGTTAAAAGCAGAATGAAAAGATGTTTTAAATGAAATCAAGAGGATTAGAGTTTAATCAATAGTTTAATCAAGAGGATACAAAATCCAACTAATAGAATTAAAAAAATGGGAAAAACAATCATACAACAAAATTTCTCATACCTGAAGTCTTGCTCCAAAGTCAAAGTCCAAATACTTATCTCCAAACACCTGGAAAAGAGGCAGACTATGCTAGACTGCCTGCATTCAATACCCATATCCACCAGTTTGCCAATTGCCTAGCTTTGTCTTAGTGCTCAGTTTCTTCATCTGTAAAATGGGATTGGCATTGATAATATCTACCTCCTATGAGATAGGAGATCCTCTCCTATTATGAGGATTAAATTATTATTATTATTAAATTATTATAAAAATTTTTACAAAGTTCATGAAGTAACATATTAGAGAAAGTAAAGAATTATTATTACAATTACTATAAAAATTTTGAAGGTGGGTGGGAAGAGTTTGCATATAAAATATCAGGCACTGGAATGATACCAGCTTTTATAAAGAACACATTAGAAAAAAAATTAAACCATGCTTTCATAAATTTGAGGAGAAAATATTTTTAACTTAGAATTCTCAAGAAGCCAAGCTACATTTAAAGCGTGAGGGGTGGGACAAAAGTGTTTTTAGAATGTCAAAATTATCCCGTTTTTCTGTTTTGTTTTGTTCTGTTTTAAATACCCACGCATTCTTTTTCAAGAAAGTCCTGGAAGAAATGCTATCTCAAAACAAGGAGGTAAATGAAGAAACAGGAAGATACTGAGAGTCCAGAATCAAGAGCTCCATTAAGGAGAATAGTAAAAGTTGTCCCAGGATAGTAGCTGTGCATTAGGTCCAGCAGGGAAACCAGTGTACATTCATGAGTGTGTCAGATGTCTAGCAGAAAGAGATTGTTAGAAAAAGAAATAGAATTGTTAAGTTATTTCATGTCTTGGACCATTTGGAAGATATAGTGGAGAGGAGTTTATTCCATGAACCTGAGTATTATAGAAGATCCACTGTAAATAAAAAAGAAATGAATTTTGAAAAGATACACAAATATTAATTGCCAAAAAAATTAACATGTACCAGATGAAAAAAAAACATACTATATATCTTAGCTCAAAAGTGAATACCATTTACAGAATTATGATGATAAGTACTAAGGATTTATTTAACCAAATCCCTGCTGTAACTCTCCCAAAAAGGAGAGGAAGTGCTGAGGAAGATCATTAACTCCCATAGTAGGCTGTTATGGGCTAATGTCTAAGCTGAGCTAAGAAGGCAGGAAAAAAATTAGTATTTAGAAATAAAGTGCCAAATAACAGAAGAAAACACTAAATAAGTTAATTTCTGTTGCTGGGTAGCGTGAGAGAGGTCAGGAAGAATGGAAATATGTTATTAACAAGTTTTGTAATATAACTTGAAATTTTGAATTATGTGCCTGGAATAAATGGATATGGTGATAGATTAATTATAAAATAATATTTTATTTAAAACTTACGGCTCTCTGATGTACATCTGATGTATGTTTCCTTCAACTCTAGAACCCTCTCATCTTACCTAAATAGTTCATATATTAGTTTTACCACCTCTATCTCTGATCAGCTTTTAGGCTTCAGATTCTCTCATAAATTCCGTTTTCTTTTATTTCAGGACCTGCCAAAGACCCTGTGGGTTATAACAGCAGGTCTTTCCCATTAATGCTACTGGCAAAGATGCCCAAAATATTCCTGATTGATTGAATCCTGGTTTGCTAGTCCCTCACTTTCGGAACACTAAATTCCTTTGCAAATTAAAAACAAACACAGCTGAACTATCTTATGTTTAATTTAGCCTAGCCCAGATTAATGGAACTTCAGACAGTTTGGAACCCTCAGGAACTTTTCCGGGATAATTATAAGAATATACATATTAGCACCAAACTTTCTTCTTTAAATTATTTTAAATACCACATTTATGAATTCTAAGATGGTAGGTTTTGGTAGTGGGTTTCCGTTTTGTGGGGAGTGGGGGGATTGATATTGTAGAAATAGAGAGTGTTTAATAAGGAACATGGATTATTGTCATAAAGAAGCCCCTCTCTAAAAAGTTACATCAGAGTTGCTTACAAATATTTGTCCCAAGTAATAACTAGTACCGATACATTGGTCACATACATACATATGTAATATTATGTATTTGGTGTAGCCGACATGACTATCCCTCCCTTTTTTCCCCACTCCCCACTGTATTAAACACATGGAGATGCCTTTCTTGGGTTCCAAAGCTACAGCTGCAATGTGTAGCTTATTTCATGGGTAAAGAATGTTTAAGACTCTGGCTGTATAACATAATCTTCCCCATGCCTTTTCACAAAAAGAAAAACAAACAAAAAATGAAAAACAGATGCTGAAATCCTCACCCTGTTTTATTAAGCTTATAGCAACATAGCCTGGGGAACTATTACAGTCTCAAACGGCTCATGCCTGTGTCACAGAATGCCTTTACAATATTTCTTTAGCCCTGCTTTTTGGACACACACACACACACACACACACACACATACACACACACATATTAATTCTCTTTGCATGGCTTTTAAGCTCTCCTGCTACAATTTATTCCAAAATATAGCCCAGTGGAAAAGTAAACACAAGTATTTCCTCAAAGATTATAGTAGTCAAGGTTGTCCATTATTTCTAGGGTGTCCATATGTCCCCATTTGCCTGAAAAAGTCAGTCCCAGCTTACATGTTTCCAGCAAATTTTAAAATAGTGATCGTTTTCACTAACAAAATTTGCCTGGTTCAGGTTTTTAGGTGTTGCCTATCTAAGGAGGTAGTGGATCCAAGTCAGGTCCTAGTTTTTTAAAGGATGGAATATGTAAATATTCTAGATCCCTGCAAGAGAGACAGTCTGGAGTTTGGGAAGGTAAAAAGAAACAGGCAGACGAGATGAAGATAATTAAAAATGATTCAGATACACTTGAATCAAGTGGAGCTCTAAGAAATATTAACAGATTGAATCCTGACATATGACTTAGACAATAGCTATTTTCAGTCTGGTTTGAAATTATTGGCTTGCAACTGGAGACATCTTGTGATTGAGAACCAGCCCTACGGGCTAATGCTTTGGCTAAGCCGTCAGGAGTCTGACCTCCCAGGATATCTTGTACAAGAATCATGGTAAGAGCCGACCAAGGATTCACTACTCAGGCATCTGCTTTGAGCAGAGCTTGTAACCACATGGACATCACTTCTACTTCTTCAACCACAAAACATGCTGTAGGAATACAGAGAAAGGTCAGGTCACTTACTAGAATGGAACGTGGTGATAAAGAAAAGCTTTCTGAGGAAAAAAAAATTATCTAAATATTTAAAGAGGAATTAAAGTTTGCCATATCAGGGAGGGAGACGTCAAAGGCTATTTCAGACCCTTCTTAGTCCAGGAGTATGGCTAGACATACAATATATGCCCAGACCCATCAAACCAGGCTGGGAGCCCAACAAGTACCATGATCTTATTCCCACAGGGAAGATTTTGATTGTCCTAAACACTATCATACTACACCTCAGTGGCTGCCAGAACTGTAAGTTACCTTCCTATCATGTATTTCTCCCTCTTGGATTTAAAAGTAATGTTTCAATTCCGGTTTCAATCTCCGTCCTCCCCATCACTAGCTGAAACCGTATGACTTGATTGTGTAAATGCAAGGGTTAAGTCGGTAAGTGCCTCTGGCAGGTGCTTCCTTTGCAAGGTAAAGGAGTATACCATTTTCTCCTCTACTGCCTTTCTCTCTCTGTGCTGGGGATGTGATCTGGAGTCCTAGCAGGGGATTTGAACCACAGGAACACGAGCCACATCCAGGCTTGGTGGAAGGAGGAGCTGGGTGTACCTGAAAAAGCTATTCTTGCAGTCCTGAATGCTCTGTTCCTGTGTAATCACTTCCATCAAAGGAAAAAGAAGTACATCTCATGTTTAACTCACTGTTAGGTTAGCCAGACTTAATCTTAATTGATAAACTTTCTTAAGAATTGTCATTAATTTAGGGATATCATTGATATAAGTGGCCTCATATCGGTTCCAGGTCATATCCGAAAACTCTACCTGAAAATCAAGTCAGATTGAACTAAAAGTGGTTTTAATTATGCTTTCTGTTAAATGGTTGTATTCCAAAGCACATCCCTCCTCATTTTTAGGTAAGCTGAATATTCAGCTTCATTTATGGTACATTTTAGGGGAAAAATATTTAAAAGCCTTTGTGTTTAATGATACAGAAATAGCAATCACTTTTTAAAGATGTTATGGGAGCATAGATTTTAAATCAAAACAACAATGCCATTTTGAGCTGGGATGGACAAGCCTCGGAAGGATTAGGATTTGGGCTCTAATTTGAAAACAGACCTGCATTTGGATTAGGATTTGACTCCAATTTCCCTTTATGGATTTAGGTAAAGCTTTTATTAATCATTCATCCTAAAGAGTGACTTGAGTCTCTGTGGGATGGAACAACAGAAATATATTTTATCTAATAAACTCCAGCCAATGCCAACTCTACAAGTGACTCCGGCTCTTACACCTCAGCTTCCTGCCTCTTAGATGCCAATTGCTTTTTAAGAAAGCATGTCATTTTTTTAGGAGTCTAAGATTCGATTCTCAGAATTCACTTAGAGTCAATACAATGCAAATAATGTCCACATTGAAGTAATTTGGAAGAATTTGGTTTTTAGATAAAAAATTTTTAATGTGTGCGTATGTGTATGTGTATATATATATTATGTATTATTATGCACTACATATTATGTTATTAGGTAATATTTATATTTATGTATGTGTATATAGATATAAAATAAACATTCAAAGAATTCTAGCTAAGCAAAATTCTGTATAATAAAATGACAGTAATCATCTAAGATAACACATCCGTGACAACACAAATTCTCATGTAACTGCTATTTCAGATAGCAGGTCATAGACTTTGGTGCCTGAGTGCCTCAGAGCCCACTTTGGTAAACAGAGGCATGTTAAGTCTTACCTTCTATGTATGGAGAGAAGGTAAAGGTAGAATCATGAGGTCATTCTATTCTATATCCTATATATTATATATTCTATATTCTGTTCTATAGAATAAAGCTTTATCTATAGATGGAGCTCAGGAATCCCAGCAGGCCGGCTTGAGGGCCAGTCCCTGACAGTCATTTCATTAACCTCTTAATAGTGATCGGCTCTTTGGACCACATTTATTGTGCTCTGATGGAATTGCACCGTATTGAGAAGAAAGACAAACCTCTCGTGAATTACACATTGCCCATCATTTCCTGTGAGTTGTTGTAAGTACATATGCCTGAGTCCACCATAGAAAATTCTCATTAGTATGTCTTAATGGAAATCAGGGATCTATATTTCAGAAATCCCACACACACACCGGGTAAATCTGATGCATGCCCATATTTAGAATCACGAATGCAAATGATTGCTTTATGGGTACATTTTGTCTTCTCAGCAGGATGGAAAATTCCTTAAGTTTTAAGACCTGCCTTTAGACTTCTCTTGGTTACTCAACGGCTGTTACTAAGACAATGGTGACACTTAGTGCCACTTGAATAACGTGATATGGTGGCTCCATCGTGCCAGTCCAGTCATCTATCCCTGAGGATCTCTGGGATATCCTGGAATAGAGAAATGAGATAGCTAGAGTTATATATAGTTACATAGCTGTATGTCATTATGTAATTATTACTATAAAGTATAGTTATGTGTTTAACTATAACATACATATATATAACTGTATATGGCACCGGCCACTCAGCTGTGGGAACCCAACCCAAAAGAACTGGACACAATGAAGACAGATTTTTGTCAGCTCTGGAGAGGAATGACAGGGCTGAGGAGACTTGTACCCCAAGTTGTCACCGAAGCGAAAGCAGTATCTCAAGCAGTATTGAACACAGAGATAATAAGGAATTAATAGACCATATGGTATTAGTAGTAAAAGTGGTCAGCAAATGGTATGGAGTGGCCTGAAATGAACAAAAGACAGCAGGATGTGACAGTAGCTAGAACAAGAGAGATGAAAAGGTCAGGCAAAGGCATTGAGCAAAGGCTGGGCAGCATCCCTCCTTGGGGTCTAGCGATGGGAGCTATTACTCCTGCAGCCCCAAGAAAAACTGAATAGTGACCTTGCTCAGGACCACAAAACCAGTGAGGTCTAAGGCATGTCAGACAATACACGTGAGCGTAATTGGGGATTCTTACAAGTACTGATAGGAGGCAACTCCCAAAATGATGGGTATTTCCTTTTGGCTCATGGGTGTTGAGACTTGAGATAGGAAATAATATGATTTGTGAATGTATTCAACAGGTCCTATTAGTGACATATATTTTGTAGAATTAAGTTTTTTTTTTTTTCCCTGAGGAGCAATGTAGAAAAAAAACTATTTCCTTTTTACCTTGTTTTGTATTAAACCAGGGGACCATGGGATTAAAAATAATGCTCTACATACACAAAGTGACTTCATTACTTATAAACATATTTGTTCATTCAGGTATTGTGCTTTAAAATATCTTTGTATATTGATAGGAAACTAAATATAATAGAGTGAGTCCACAGCACATCTAGTAGCTCATTCTTTAAACCGAACAAAGGATCCAGTAACTCTCCAAATACATTTCCTTGGGGCAGATTTTCTCTTGTGTTTCTCCTTCATTCAAGATGAAAAGCTAAAGCCTCTCCCTCTGTTATCTGTTTTTGTTGAACTTCGGAGTGTGTCTTTAAGTAGTTGGCCCTAATTCTTTGTTTCACGCAAATCACATGCAATTATAATATAATATGTTTGTATTATAAGAAATAATGTTTGTTTCTGTATGCTTCTATTCTTCATTTAATTGCAAATAATCTCATCAATGACTTCTCTTTTTCCCTTTCCTTTCTTATTTATTCCAACCCATATACATTTTATAAAACCTCTGAAGAGGAAGGAGAAGCTATCTTAATAGATGCTTGTTATTAGACGAAAAGTGGCAGTGTGGACTTTTGATTAAAAATATTTGCAGCTCTGATTTCTTGGCCAGATTACATAATCATAGTGTACAATTTTTTTTTTTCTCCACTTGATAGTTTCTGAACAAAGTCAATGTGGTTGCTTGCTAAGAGTACGGATTTGGGAGCCAGACCTCCTGGATTCAAACTCTGGTGTTGCCACTCAACCTGTGTGACGTTGAACAACTTGTTTAACTTCCCTGGGCCTCAGTCTTATCATCTCTAAAATGAAGATTTTTAAAAAAAAAGATTTTATTTATTTATTTTGAGAGAGAGAGAGAGAGTGAGAAAGCACGAGAAGGGGGAGGGTCAGAGGGAGAATCAGGCTCTCTGCACTGAGCAGGGAGGCTGTTGCAGGACTCGATCCTGGGACTCCGGGATCATAATCTGAGCCGAAGGCAGTGGCTTAACCCACTGAGCCACCCAGGTACCCTGAAATGAAGATTTTTAATAATACTCATCTCATGAGGCTGTCAGGGGGCTACAACATTAATAGTTGTCAAATGATTGTAGCCATGCCTGAAATAAATTGTTATATACATGTTCAATTAAAGTGTCATATGCTTTAATAAGTTATAGGCGTTACAGAAACAGAAAATACAGGGCGCCTGGGTGGCTCAGTGGGTTAAGCCTCTGCCTTCAGCTCAGGTCATGATCTCGGGGTCCTGGGATCAAGTGCCGCATCAGGCTCTTTGCTCAGCGGGGAGCCTGCTTCCCCCTCTCTCTGCCTATTTGTGATCTCTTTCTCTCTGTCAAATAAATAAATAAAATCTTTAAAAAAAAAAGAATCAGAAAATACATATCTTGATCTCTGCCCTCAGTTCCTGGCACAGAGCTCTTAAATTCCTTGGAATTATCAGGGAGATTGGATTGTCTTTTTTTTTCAAGGAGATATTATTGCTTGGTGGTCTCCTGCATAGGGGCTGAAAGAGGTCAGTCACTGGAAAGAACACTCCATGACTAGCAGTTTGGAACTTCCAGGGAACCTGGTGGGCTCAGTCAGTTAAGCAGTCATCTCTTGATTTCAGCTCAGGTCATGGTCCTGGGGTGAGCACGATTCCATGCTCAGTGGAGAGTCTGGTTCAGGATTATTTCTCTCCCTCTGCCCCTCCCCTGCTCACTCTCTCTCTAATAAATAAATAAATCTTAAAGAAAAAAAAAAAAAGGAGCTTGGAACTTCCAGCCCCACACATCTCCAGGAAGGGGAGAGGGACTGGAAATTGTGTTAATAATCTATCATGCCTATTTGATGAGACCTCCATAAAAATCTCAAAAGCACAAGGTTCAGGGAGCTTTTGGGTTGATGAACCTGTAGAAGGCCTGGGAGGGTGGCACACCGTGAAATCCCCTTTTCTGTGCCTTGACCTCTGCATCTCTGCCCCCTGGGTGTTCACCTGAATCCTCTATCATATCCTTTAATAATAAACCAGTTAGGATACGGATGTGTTTTCCTAAGCTCTGTGAGCCATTCTGGTGAATTATCAAACCCAAGGCAGAGGTCTTGAGAACCTTGATTTATAGCCAGTCAGTCCAGAAGCACAGATGACAACCTGGGACCTGCAGTTGGCATCTGAAATGGGAGGAGGGATGGTCTTGTAGGCCTGTCTTAACCTTAACCTGTGGTATCCGATGCTATCTCCAGGGAGACCATGCTACAATTGAATTAAATTGTAGGGCACCCAGCTGGGGTCTGAGAATTGCTTGATGTGGGGGAGAAAACCCAAACATCTGGAGTTAGAAGTCTTGTAAGTAAGTGAGGAAATTTTAGATAAAATGTACTTCCCACGTGCTTTTCATAACATTATTTGAACCAGCGCATTATTCCATAGCTACAATTACTCATTTCATTCTCCAAGTCTGAGAACTTGAATAATGTGATATTAAAAGCAACACTAGAATAACATGTATGTAAATATATATTTAACATATTTGTCATACTTACAACAGGGTCAGTTTCTGTACGTGAGATTTACAGTCACAGCTTGCACATCTATAAGGCTTCAGAGGCTGAGTACAAATTTATGACCAATAGGTTGTGGCAATTGGACTTCCCCTGGTAGTTTACAAGAGAATATCTGCTTGTACCCACTTGCTCACTAACACTGGGAATTATCTCTTCTTTTTAACTCTTAATTTTGAAATATATTTAGAATCACATATACTTGAAAAATCAGTACAAACAAGCTTGTTTACTCTCCATCCTCATCTCTTATTAGATACATTTTTAGGCATTTTATACTAGCAATTGAATACTAATTCTTCCCAGCTTGGTGCACATGTTAGCCAAGTGATAAAGAAAATATTATTTATTAAAGTGAACATAATTGAACTAAATGTTTCAGGTCTTAGAACTTGCTCCCAAACCTCAAACTGCATATGAACCTGGAACACCAAGCTATTGTGTGAAAGCCAGTTTTCAAACCATAGAGTGGAAAGGAAAGACAGTTACATGATCACATTTGTAGTGTTGTGTTCAGTTTTGGAAAGCACCTAATGCAGGAAATATTGAAATCCTGAAGAAGACGCATAAGGAAAGAATGATATAAGGGACGGATGAAACAGAGATGGTTATAGGAGAAAAATAAAAATTGGAGGAGGCATAACTTAATCCTAACAATTATCATAAAGTGATATTGGCAGAGGGAATACAGTGCATTTGCATAGATAATTATAGCTAATATGTAAGTTATTCTAGGCATATTGTTATTTCATATATAAATAAAATGTTCATTGTTATTTTGCATAACAGAGAAAACACTCCACTGAATAGAGGTGTATAAAGAGGAATAATAATAGCATCTAGCTCATAACAATTATGTTCATCACCTAATGCAGGGCCCAGTGTGCAGCTAATAACTCAGTAAAGAAGAGCTATGATATTTTATTGTTTTTATTCTCATCATTCTCATCATTCTCGTTGTTATTATTATAGTGATGGATTTAGTGCTTTGGGAAATATTAGACCCATGAGCTTTTTAAAAAGGGTTTGAAGATTGGGGAGAGAATGTTAATAGGGGGTGGGAGGTTAGGCTGCATCAACATATTTCCTTCCAGATCTTAGATTCAATTATTGTAATTACGGTTTTATTTATATTCAATGAGATTATCATAGAAAAGTTTTAAAATTAATCTAAGTTAGCTTTTCCTAGGCCTCCCTGAGGGAACATTCTGGCAAACCCTTCTTTTGCCACTCTGTGGAGGAGCAGCTAATCCAAAGAGAAATGGTACCAAAAAGGGGCAAGAGATGAAAAGAAACAAAGAGATTGGGTAATCCAAAAACTAGTGGATGGTTTCCTGAGAAAGCCAGGAATAATTCTGCTTTAGGGCATAAAGGAATCATGCTGAACCAAACACTAATGTGTTTCTCATGCTCTTTCCTCCTCTCTGTGGAACCATCTTTCCTATTTTCCAACTTCTACATGGGTGGTCACAGTCACCCTCGCTGTCTGGGCTCTGACTCTAATCAATCCATCTTGGCACCAATGGAGTCCTGAAAGTGTGTCTCAGGATAAATAACCTGTATTCAACACTGTACTGAGATGGAATAACATTCCATACTAGGAGGAATTCTCCTCCTAGGGCAATCCGAGTTTAATATGTCACAACTCAAGAATAATAAGAGTCCATTTGAACAAACTCTTTCAATCACATACCAAAAAAATATCAATAATGGAAATTCCAAGCTAGAATGGGGACTTATAGATAGTATTGGAAGTGTGTCTTAATGCTAGACATAAAATGATGAGTTTATTAGAGGAAAGAAAATTGACCTGGGGACTGTAGCAAGTTATGTTAAGATTAAAGCTCACTGAAATACTGTTGGTGGACAAATAATATTGAGTAGCCCCATTATAGGTATATTTAGTATGCTATTGGCACAGGACAGATCTATAGTCAGAGTTTTGTTTTTTTCTCAGTTGGTGCTGGTTGTTTTTCCACTGTTCTAGCTCTTCTGTGGATCTTTAGTAATCCGTATATTGATGCTTTCCACTTTACACCAAAGTGCATCAATGAGGGAATATCATTAATTTTGAATTTTCATCAGTCTGATGAAGACCTAATATGGTATATGAATAATGGAAATATGTCTGGAAAAGCACTGGACCCTGAACTTTGTGGAAATCAAGAACTTATAGTTTGGATCATCTCTACTGTACACTCCTTGAAAGTTATCCTATGTAGAATCGATATCTGAGGCCCTATCAATACCTCTTAATAAAGATAGCAGATGTCTGTGCTTAATTTAGTGCTTTGAGGGTCAGGGAAGGATAAAGCTGTTATACATAATTTCTCATCATTTTCTGATTTAATTAACTTCACTATGGTACTTAATTTCAGGACTGAGTCCCTTTCCATCAATGATATAAAGATTTCTTTTTAAACTAATTTTCTAATGCTTTAATACAGAAGTAACAATGTAGGAATGTATAACCAATTGCCTAAAGTTATTTCAAAATATAATTTTACCCAAGAAGAATGAAATGGGGAAAGCTTGACTAATGAATAAATATAACAGAACAAAAGATCACCATACCGAGAATTAAGTTTAATAAATTATTCCAAAATAAAAGCCCAGGAGAATTAACAGAATAAAGCTAATTTTTTTAGATTGTAAAAATGACTTTCCCTAATATTTATGCAATCAGTTGCTAAGTGCAGAAGAAAGAATTAAAAAAAAAAAACTATCAAAGGTTATAGTGTTTATAACAGCACATATTCAACAGACTGATGAGCATAAGAATTTCAGGCAATTAAAATATGTGATGGGGAGGGTCTTTCTTTGAAATTATCAAAGGTATTTAGAGTTAGGAATTTCTAATAGGCAATTATAATTTCTTACAGCTGGGTAGGTTGACAGATGGGTTGGAAGAGTTAACATGAATCTCTTCTGTGGGGTAAAACAATTCCAGTCAGGTGGACTGAGGCACCCACTGCCTCCATCCACGCATAGACTCTGTACCTCAACAACTTGATCAGAACTCAAAGTTTTCAGGAGTTTTGGAAGTGAAACAAGGATGAGTGCCACTGAAATAATTATTAGAAGAGAATTTCTAAAGAATATTCCTTGGTATTTGTTGTCTTTTGGCCATTGCCATCCAGTGATCTGGTCTACAGTCAGATAGATTCCTCTTTATTTTCATTTATTTTTCCTAAGAGTTGAAAGCCATCTTTGTCTGGTGGTGTAATGGCATGTGATGTGGTTGAGCAGTGCAATATTCTTAAGAATATCATTCCTGCCTTGCATTTAAGTCAGTTTGCACAGCAAAGCAGATGCATAGAAGCTTACTTTGAACAACCTTACGCAAAATTCTTGCCAGAAGACATAAACTGCTATACTCTATGGCTCAGTTCTGATGAGGAAATTCAATGACTGCCTGAAGAATTCTAAACCAACGTGTCTAAGTCAGTGTTCGATGCTATGACAAAGTAAAAGGGTATTACAAATAATTTGTTATTTTTAATGAAGTACTGAAACTTGCAAGTTATTTTTCAGCAGAATTTGGAGGATTTGTCAAGCTAAACAATTAGAACACTCATCAACATTATTGAGTTCTTTTACCTTTAGAAATGGTTTAGCTCAATTGCATTTATGTCATCAGTCTGACTAGAGAGACTAAGAATAAGACACGTCTATTAAAGACATACTATTTTATTTACTGAAAATGTTGTCAAAGACATCACACCATATTCTTTTTATGAGAATCCAGGGGAACAATGTTTTTAAGGTATCAGTATCAAGAAAACATGTGCTTCTCCTGGTTTTCTGGTTTATTCTAATAAGATTATAAATAACTGCATTGATTCTGCTTTGACTGAATGGAAAATGTGAATTAAAGTCTTAGTCTCTTATTTAACATTTAATTATGGAAACTTCAAATATATACAAGATAAACTGGACACTGCATTGCACTCCCATGTATCCATCATCAAATTTTGTTTGTTTCATCTGAACCATCTCCCACCCTCCATAATTATAAAATAATTATCATTATCATTATAATGACAATTATTTTATTTATTTATTTATTTATTTAAGTATACATACCTTACACTTTATGAATACCTCTTATATATAAAATATATATAAATATACTTTAAATAAAATAAAATATTTTTATTTATTTAAATATTTTTATTAAAAATATTTAATTTTTAATTTAATTTAATTTAAATATTAAAAATATTTAAATAAAATAAAAAATAAAATAAAATGAATATTTGTTATATTTAAAGTATACATACCTTACACTGTGTAACCCAGAGCTTTATTGTGATAAAGAGCATTTCCATTTCCCTTTCAAATCTATCACCTTTAATGACTGAATAGGTATTTTGACATTTATCAGGGTTTTTTAAGACAGAGAGAGGAGGGGGAGGGGTAGAGGGAGAAGGAAAGAGAATCTCAAGCAAGCTGTACAACCCACATAGAGCTGGACGTGGATCTCAATCTCATAATCCTGAGCTCATGACAACCCTGAATTCATGATCTGAGCTGAAATCAAGAATCAGATGCTTAACCAACTAAGCCACCCAGGCACCCTCGTCCTTTTGACACTTAAATCTATTTTACTTACTTCTTCCCTCATCCATGTTCTTAGTTCCCTTTTATCCAAATATCTTCTACTTATTTTTGCCTTTTTATAATATATACATATGTAGACTATTTTTATTTTTTGGAGTAAAGTGATTAAATTCAAGAAATGGGGAATTTTCAATGGGTTATTAACGAATGGGAAAAAGTTGACATGTCTTTAAAAGAAAAGGTTATTTAAAAAAAAAGAAAAAGTTAATTCTTAAACATCTCTGATAGTTCTAAAAGAAAAATGAATATGTAGAAGAAATGTAGGCACATATCCTTCCAGGAAAGCTGTTAAGAATTTATGGAATTATGATGTAAAAACATGTTATTACCTTCAAAACAAATTTGAACTTAATATAATAAGCAGACCCAACTTAATGCCATTTAGAAGATAATACACGTCTAGAATTATGTCCTTTTATATAACCAAGCTCTGCTAGAACCCTTTACTTTCAGTTTTAGTGGTTGACCCTTTGGTCTCAAAATTTGGTATAATAGGCTACATCCTCACATGACAAGGTTTATTGCTTATGATTAGTTAATACTCTAACTAAGCTAATAGATTACTTTCGTTCATTAACTTTAGTGGCTTTATTTACAAAACTTCAACATGATCTCGTAACATAACTTTAAGATATCTAGATCAGAGTAAAAATTGCTTGTTAAAATGTATTTCCTTAAAATAGTTGGTTATATTTATTAATAATAATGATGAAAACAAAACCAGTAGTTACTTTATAGTAATTGTCATGTACCAGTATATTCTAATTGCTTAAAATATAATTTATTAAATCCTCAGAAGAGCTTATTCAGATATATGCAGTTATCATCCCTACTTTATAATTGAGAAACTTCCTTATGCAGCTCAGAGGTTAAGCATTTAATCTCTGGAAACTGACAGTA
Source organism: Mellivora capensis (assembly GCA_004024625.1). NCBI lineage: Eukaryota > Metazoa > Chordata > Mammalia > Carnivora > Mustelidae > Mellivora > Mellivora capensis. The sequence continues at coordinate 16,598 of PISX010013626.1, read as the reverse complement.
TGGGGTTGAGCCTCAGCACTAACACGTGTTAGCCATATGACCTTAGTCAAGTGCTTTTGTTGTCCAATACTATGGAACTGTCAAAACTAAGTAAATTATATGAACTCTCTTTCTGTTTCATTCTCCAGGGATTTTCCATGTAGCTTGGGCTTCGTAATGCGAGGTGATCCTAGGCTCTTCACACATTCATGTCTTAGGACATAGTTATACATAAGCCTCACACCACTACCTTTCTTTGTCATCAATATTTGGTGCCCTTGGCATGCATGCAGGGTCTAACCTCCTTAATTAACTTTTGTATTATTTTTTTTATAAACCATTATTTTAAGAAACCATTTTCTGAAAGGTAAACTTTTTGTTTTGATTCTTTGAATGAATACCTACTACTGTAATGCTCAGATATCCAAAGGTAACATCTTTCCTGATGACTTTTATGAGTGCATAGTCTCTGTTGTACCAACCTATGTAAGTGAAACAGTACAGAAATTTATTTATTTAGAAATTAAAGAGACCAGTGCGTATAGATGACTGAAAAATATAATAGCAAAATATGAAACAAACAGAAACTGAAAGAACTTCATTAAAATAATAATAACATTTTATAACTCTTTCTAATGGTGTAAGTGACTAAAAATATCTCAGGGTTGAAAAAAAAATTCAGATTAGGTACAGCCACCTCCATGTCGACTATAAGAAAAGTAGATCAGGGACACTACAGCTCAGTGTTCTGGGTGTTTCTTGGACATAAAAGTGAAAGGGCAAGGATATGAAGGAGAAAAAATGTATATAAAGTAGGAGGGAAAATATGGGGTTATTTTCATTCCACAATGAGCTGTGAGGTAACTTGATGGGTTACGTGGACATCAGCCATTGAAAAGACACTGTGATATCACCAAGAGAAGACAAGGTTATCCCACTTGTGGCTCATTGTTAACTCCTCCTCAACCTATGCTTCTTTTATACTGTAAACATGCTTTTAATCTGTATCTACAGAATCTTTAGGACATCAGGGGGAATGGTATGGGAACCGCTAATTTTCTTTAACAATAATCTGAAACGGTTTATGACAAAGCTCAGCTTCTTCCTCTGTGTTTAATCAGGGGACTCCTAAAGGGATATTGGTCATCCTTTTTATCTTCTCTATCTGTGCTTTGAAAGACAGAGCCAACTAAACCCCTCTTCTCATTCCATTTTCTTTCTATCTCTGCATCACTGAGTGTAGTAAAGGCAAACTCCTCATCCTGCTCATGAATCCCCACCTGATCCTAATGGTCTTCCAGAACACTCCTATCTGGTGTCGATCTATCAGTAAATCTTCTAGCAGTAAATTACCTATTCTTAACTTATACTTAAGAGAAACACAGTAAAATATTATCTTCCTTTTTTTTCTTTATTCAAGTGTAAATTATATTAATTTAGTGTTGTTTTTAACATCATTGCAGCAAAGTCAACCCTACTCAAAAGTTTATAGGAGTTTGCTTACATAGTAGGAGTACTGCCATGTGACCCCACCCTCACCTTAGTACCCACTGTTAAAAGACAAATTGAAACATTTCAAGAATTTGAAGAGTTAATTGGAGCAAAAATCTATTTCAGTCGGGCAGTGCCAAACCGGAAATGGTTAGGAGTTCTCAATCAACAAGAGCTCAGAGAAAGGCTTATATAGAGAAGCTGTGGAAGCACGGAAGGGAAATGATTTGATAGACTATAGTTTAAAGCCTCGTTAGGTCTTCGTGACTGGTGGTCTCTAGGTTGTGATTGCATTACCTTGAGGCATTTACTGGCTTAGATTTTGCTTTGCTTACATACCCAGCCATTACATTAGAGCCACCTCAGTCTAATTGCCTCCTTATTTAATCAATTTAACACAACTCTACTATTTCCTACTCTGAGGTTCCTAAAAAACAATTAGTGCAATTTCACCAGAAGTTTCCGATTATAATGCCAATTATGAGATGGAAATAAAAGTGGGAAATTTAAGAGGATCTTTTCTAATACATATTAGTGCCAAATAGTTTACTTTTTAAGAGGCTAATAAAAAGATCATGCATAGAAGGTTTGTGCCTTGGGAGTGCATAGTGAAGATAAGACTACAAACGAAAGGTAACTTTGATGTTCAATGTTCACTAGCCTACAGATGCAAAATAGTTCACAAATTGGCCAGTGGCCCTATTTTAAGGGCAGGCAGTTTCTTCTGCTTGGCTGCAAACCTCAGTATGTCCTTCACCAACAGACCACAAGGGGGTGCCTTCTTGGCACTCACAGGAGTTCAAGCAAGCACTCTACACCCTACAGCCACTCCACAACGCTGAATAGCATTCTTGGAAGTCTCTTCTGCATCCAGCTGGCCTTTTTTTTTTTTTTTTTTTTTTTTTAAATGCCATCTAGCCTTGTGTTATTAAGAAGTATTCCTTCAATTCCATTGGGCCACTCAAGACACAGAGCATTCTGGTAGATTGTCAGCCCCTGGCAAAGAGGGAATGTGCCAGTTTTTTGGGTACCCACACTCAGAGCAGACTTGCTTTAGTCTAATTTTTCTTACATCACACACAGAGTCATTTTATCCTCAGGGTATTTGTGTGTACCTAAATTAACTTGGAATTGGGGATATTCTAGAATTAGCTGCCCTGCTGATCTCAGAACTCTTTAAACTCTCTTTTGCCTGGATTTTCCTTTACAATGAATGCACCTTGGCTCGCAGACCCCATAGTGCCTTGCCGAACTTTAGCTTTTATTGGCAGCTGGTCTCTCTTCTACAAATTTTATACATCTGAACTTGGATTGAAGACATGGTACAGTTTATTTTCTCCCTGTAGGAGGCTCCATGGAACTCACAGAAAGCAGTGGATGTGGACAGATACTTGGTTTTGAAAGAAAAGAAGTTGGCTAAATTTACATGCCTATTTGAGACCAGCCAGCACTCCATTTCCATAACTAGTGGAATGGTCTTTAGAGTTGCAGTCTTAAAAATAAAGAAAACGACACCTAAGCAGACAAATAATTTTTTTAAAGATTTTATTTATTTATTTGACAGACAGATTTCACAAGTAGGCAGAGAAGCAGGCAGAGAGAGAGGAGGAAGCAGGCTCCCTGCTGAGCAGACAGCCCGATGTGGGGCTCGATCCCAGGACCCTGGGATCATGACCTGATACTTACCTGGCAGGGGAAATACCATGATCACGACAAATAATTTTTTAATCTCATATATATCCACTGATGACAGCATCCAGTGTCTTCTCCACTCTGCTTTATCCCTTGGGATACATAAATTCACATGAATGGTAGCCTGTAAAAAAGGAACCAGACAGAGAAGAGAAGGGGTGTGCAAGTTAGTGTTTACAAAAGGGCCAGCATTTGATTGTGAGCTTAGCTTCTTGAAAATGGGAAGGGAAAGCAGCAAATGGAAGAAAAATCATCACTACTTCAGAACTTTAAAAAAAAAGATGTCCATTACCGGAAGTACGTCAAGGACACAAAATAGAAAAATTTTTATTAAAAAATTATCAGTAGATGATTGTAGGTGCAACAAAAGAATCCCTGCTACTTTAAAACATAACCTTTAATTCAAATTGTGCCTAATCAAGATAAAATTAGGGTCAAAGTCTAGCTCCCATGGTGCATATGCCAAAAAATTTTAGTCCAAAGAATGGAGAAAGCATTTTAGACAAAGCTTATCCTTAAAGCACATTTTTATGTTTATTTCAGTCTTTTCTTTCTCCATTTTCCTTATGCTTTCTGCTTTCCACTGAGCCCGTGTCCACGTACTAAATAAGCAAATGTGCTTTCACTGATACTTCAAAATGTTCCATGCAAAGGAAAAGATGAACAGCCTAAGATCATGGTCCTGCTGTTCATTTTGACAGAAAGAGGGAGAAATGCCACTCAAAAACACAATTTCACAATGAAAATGTTGACAAAGCAAGGCCTTTCCCATGTAATACAGTCTATGTTCCTGCCAATAACAGTTGCTGAGATCAACGAGAAAAGGATTAAGTGAACATTTGCTTAAAGGTGTTTTCATATAATAGCAGTGCCACCTGACTGAAAATACCTTGCCACTTGAATGAAAATAGCTTCTTCACTATAATAAAATATGAATTTGTGTGATCACCTGGAATTACATTAATTCATTGTAATCGGTAGACAGTATGCTCATGGGTTATGGACTGAAAAATAACATCCATACATTTACGGAGCTGAAGGTTTTTTTTTTTTTACTTCCTAATGAAATTGATTACATACAAAAATTTTATTCAGTTTTCATTCTTCCATTTTTTCCTTACTTAATGAATCTTTTATAATCTATAAAGTAAATTATAATTCACGAATATCTGTTTTTAAAATCAACTGAAATCACGGACGAAGGGAAAATAAATCTGTGTGAATCCTTATTCAGACATTATTTGCATGCACATTTATAAACATGACTGTTTATATAAAGTATGCTAAATGTCTATGTACAAATATAAACGCAAGAATGGATACAATTATATGGCTATCAACCAGTAAAACATTCAGTGCACATTATACTTTGTGGAATATATTTTGCCTGGATGAGTTGAAACAGATTGTATAATAAAATGAACATGGCAAAAGTGGGTTTTAAGTCAGGAAACAGAACAGTAAAGCAATTTCCTGAGTTATTTAAATGCTTTCAATGAGAAATGTCATTACATACTTGAGTTACACTGGCATATAATTACATGGGCATCACAAATAACAATGTCTTACTAAGAAAAACAGAAGTTATTATAGAAAAATTATTTCCCATCATGAATCTTCCCTTTAAGCTCAGGTAAATACACACAAAGAGGATTTACATGTTTTCAAACTTAATTCTGGTCATTAAACCATCAGTTATTATGATTTTTAAAAGTTTATTTCTAATTACATTTTTAAAAATCTTCCTCAGTCTTAGTAATTTTGTGTTAAATGTGAAATAGCAATAATTATTTACTGAGAGTTAAATTCAAGTAATATTTTCATTCAAAATTATTGTAATTATAGAGAAGGTAGTAAAACCATAGGTTACATTTTAAAAAGTATCTATTGTTCTTTGTATTAAAATTAGATATTTGCTAGACTTTCAAAATATCTATTCTATAGTTGTAAATAATTGAGAATGTAAAAATCACAGGTGACCATTTCTCCCACTTTAATGATGATAAAGATCCAGATTCTACAAAATTGTAACCTTGAGTTCATAAGGAGCTGAGGTCACAAGGTAATCAGATAAAGTGAATTTCTAAGTATGACAAGACCACTGAGATATGGTAGAGCAGGATATATGAACTGTTTTACACTTTAGTAGAATATTGGAGGAATTGGAGGTAATTATAAAAGTGGATAAGAGGAAAAGAACTAATATTTTATTTTATTTTATTTTATTTTATTTTATTTTATTTTATTTTTATTTCTTTTTTAAGAACTGATTTTTAATGAATTCTTTAAGACTTGTACAAACCAGAGTATCAGTTTAGAATCCCTGGGAGTCCCAAATACAAAAAAGCCAAATGACTTCCTCTTTTCCATTGGTTTCCACTGGTGATTACAAGAAAGACTGTGGATACGGCAAAGACAGGAGAAGGCTCCCCTCAGTGGTGCACAGGTTTTTTTTCATATGAAGCAAAAATTATTTGGCACTACAAAAGTGAAAGACACCCTCTTTTCCCAACTTCCAAGACAAGATTCACTGCTTTTGGGCAAGTAGTAGAAATATAAGTAATCGGGGGGTGCCTGGGTGGCTCAGTTGATTAAACGTCCAACTCTTGGTCCCTGCACAGGTCATGATCTCAAGGTTGTGAGATCAAGGACTGAACTCTACATTGGGCTCCTGCTCAGCACAAAGTTTGCTTGGGATTCTCTGCCTCTCCCTCTCTTTCTGCTCCTCCCCCCTTCACCCCCCTTCCCCACTTTATGCACTTGTGCTCTCTCTCTCTCTCTCTCAAATAAATAAATAAATAAATCCTTTAAAAAAAGGAAAGAAAGAAATACAAGTCATCTGCTGCTGGAGGATGGGGAGAAAGCCTTTCCACTCCTTGCTTATATGCAAAAGTTGCCAGCTACTGCTGCAATGTGGTAGGAGAAAAAACCATCTGCCATTGGAGGCAAGGCAGAAAATCCCACATGAGACAGAACCTCCCACCAATACGCAGTAGGTATCTGAGGCTGCCAAGGGGAAAGTGGTGGGGACACAATAGGACACAAGTTGGTATAGAGAAGAGCCTAGCTGTCACTGGGGGGCAGGAGCATAGGCGACAAGAATGCTGAGGAAACACCTCTGAGACTGACACTGGAGCATAAGAAGCCTGACTCTTATCTGACCATGAACCTGACACAGAGTAATAAGCAACATCACTAGATCATGAGGGACGGTGAAGAGTAAGGAGAGAATCTCATCATGGTACCTGTGTGTAGGGTTTGCCAAAAGCTGAGAATGGAGCATGGGGCAGATCAACTTAGGTGAAACCCTTTATGCCCATATGAAGCATAAGGTAGTACAAGCCCACCATTGAAATGTAACATCAGTAATTACAGCTACAATAAAACTTAAACCCCCTTCACTTACTGATTAGGTTGGCTTGGACCCTCACAAAATGCCTGACAGAAGAAGAGAAATGCCCATTTCTGGATATAAATGCTATTTACCTCTGCCTCTACTGTTCTGTTATGTCCAACATGTAGCATTCAATCAAAGAATGCACTTTTGACCCTTGGGCAATGCAGGGGCTAGAAGTGCCAACCCCTCTGTGGTTGAAAATCTGCATATAACTTTTTACTCCTCCAGACTTAAGAACTTATGGTCTACTGCTGATCAGAAACCCTACTAATAACATAAACAGTTGATTAACACATATTTTTGAAGTTATAAGTATTATATATTGTACTCATAGTAAAATAGGCTAAAGAAAAGAAAATGTTAAGAAGAGCATAAGAAAAATACATCTACAGTATTCAAAAAAAAATACAGTACTGTATTTTTTGAAAAACAAGTCTGCATGTAAGTAGACCCATGAAGGTCAAACTTGTGTTGTTCGAGGGTCAAATGTATTATGAGATGCATAAAACAACATAACAAAAATGATCTATTGCCAAGAGAAAAAATAGTCAACAGAAAGAGAAACAGACATTGCTCAGAAATTAGAACTATCAGAGAAATATTTCTAAATGACTATGTTGAATGTGTTAAAAATTTCTTTTTAAGATATATTTATTTTAGAGAGAGAAGGAGAGTGCTCATGAGCAAGGGGGAGAACAGGGAGAGGGACAAGCAAACTGCTCCATTGAGCACAGAGTGTGACATGTGGATTGATCCTAAAACTCTGAGATCATGACCTGAGCAGAAATTAAGAGTCGAATGCCTACTGACTGAGCCACATAGGCACCCCAAATGTGTTAAAGATTTTACTGGAAAAGGTGACCAACAAGTATGAGCTGTGATGAAATTCAGTAAGGAAATGAAATGAAAGCTTGGAAAAAAAGGTGAAATAGAAATGCCAAAACAAAACAAAACATGGTATTAGAGATGAAAAATCACTGCAATGGAGTTTTAAAAGCAGACTAGCTATAGCAGAGGAAACAGCATACAGAACTATATAAACTGAAAGAGGGAAAAAAGAAAAGAAAAATAGAAACAGCCTTTCTATATCCATAGGATAAATATAAAACAGTCTAAAATATACCTATAGCTGGATTTGTGGTAGGAGAAGAAATAAGTAACAGGTCAAATGAGAAGTAACAGTTTTAGTAGATAATGTCTGAGAATTTTCCAAAATTAATTTAAAAAGAAAAAACAAAGATCCAAGAATCTTAGAGAACTCAAGCAGTAAGAATACAAAGAATTCTTTGTATGCTAAAATCCAATGGAAATAGAAAATCTTGAAAGAAAAAAATGTTTATAAAGAAGTAAAATTAACATCATCAGACATCTCATCAAAAAGTAGGTGACATCTTGATTATAGTAAAAGAACAAAATAAAGTGACATCTTTAAATAATGAACTACAAAACTGGAAAACTACAATTGTATACTGAGAAAATAAACCTTACAGAAATGAAATGAAATAAAGATTTTTCAGAAATACAGAAACAGTTAATTTGCTGGCATCAGATGGGAACTACAAGATTTGTTCAAATGTTTTTCAGACAAAAAGAATGTGGTAGATGGAAATTGGACCTAAACAAAGAAATTAAAAAATCAAATGTGCGAAAATATAAAAATATTTTCTTTAATATTTTAAAAAGATAGCTTTATGAAGAAAAATACAACAATGTATTTCATAAACGTGTAGAATTTATAAGCAAGTAGAAATAAAATATACAAGGAAAAATATACCCTTGCAAGTGACAGTTATAACTGAGATAAATTAAAGACAGTGTAATTGGTAAAGAAAAGTTTTTAATTGGTGCAATTAAAAAGTCAGTAGTGATAAAATAAAGGAAACAAAAATTAATAAGTTGACATCCAGTTTCAGCTCTGATGTATAAAGAACCTGAAATAATCACCTCCTTTTTTTTGACCTAAAAAAAAAAAAAAAAAAGCTGGACAACTAGAAATTCAGTAACTTTTCTCAGACTCTTCAGAAATGGAAAACTGCAGGGCAAACTAACACCCCAAAATCTGGAGATAAAGGTAAGTCCATAGTGCCACAACCAAGATTTGCTTTTCTAGAGCCCAGGACGTTGAAACCCATAAATCGCAATTTTGACAAAAAGCTGGTGGCTGAATGTGCACTATTGGGAAAGCAAGAAACTCCTGGGGCAGCAATCCCGTTCACCCCACACTTTTGTGGGCCTTATGTCCAAGAACCTCACTGTATTCTAATCCTGAAGATCTGAGAAACATCCACACAGTGGTCTAACAGATGAATGGGAAAAACAATCCTTGTGAAATGAGACAAACGAGCAAGCAAGGAAAACAAAAATCTACATCCAATACTAGAAAACATAAAGAAAATTTTGCCATAATTTCTACAGACAGTAAAAATGATGAGAATATTATGAACAATTTATGTTCATTAATTTGATTTAGATTAAATAGAAAAATGTCTGAAAATTAAAAATATGTCAAAGTTCAATGAAAAAGAAGTAGATAAATTGAGTAGCTTGATATCAGTTAAAGCAATTGAATAGACCGATTGAATTTTTAACTTAGAAACTTTCCCACAAAGAAAACCCTAGTCCCAGGTGGCTTCACTAGTGAATTCTACCCAATATTTGAGAAAAAATTGTAGAAAGACTTTTCCAGAAAATAAAGGTGTAAGTGACTTACAACTTACCAATTCATTTTATGAGGCTAGGCTAGTTTTTACCTTGAAATCAAACTGAAGATATTACAAGAAAAGAAAACTGCAGACCAATATCCTTTCCAAATATGGAAATAAAATTCCTTGGCAAATAATAACACAGTCCATCAAGTGGAATTTATTCTAAGAATGAAGGGCTGATGCAAAATTCATACATCAATCAGTGTAAATTACTATGTTAACACATAAATAAGGAAAACATGAAAAGATTCAGAAAAAAAATTTGACAAACTAAGCAGCCAAGCACGACAAAACAAAAACAAAAACAAAACAAACAAAAAAACCTGTCAGTAAACTAGGAATTGGAGAAAAATTTCTCAAGTTGATATACAACCTATAGCTTATACTTGATAAGAAACGGCTGAATTATTTTCCCTTAAGATGAGAAACAAGCTAAAAACGTCTGGTCTCACCACTTCCATTCAACATTTTATTGCAAGTCTTAGAAACTGCTATAATGCAAGAAAAAGAAATAAAAGTCATGGATTAAATAGGAATAAAACTGCCATTAATGGACGATAACATGGTTTCATTAATAAATGATCCCAGGGAGTCTACAAATAGACAACTAGAACTAATAAGTGATTTTAGCAAGGTTGTAGAATACAATGTTAAAAACTCAGTGGCATTTTTAACTGTTAGCAAGGAGCAATTGGAATTGAAAATTTTAAATCTCATTTACAGTACCATTGAAAATTATGCAAATGATTTGGTATAGCACTAAGGAAATATGTAAAAGACCAATACATGAAAACTACAAAATATTGCTAAGAGAAACTAATGAAGACTTAATTAATTGAGATATATTATGTTTGTGGGTTGGAAGATTCAATAGTGTTATGATACCAATATCCTCTATCTTGACCAATAGATTCAATGTAATTCCAATCAAACATGATAATTTTACTTATGTAAATAATTAAATCAAGTTATATTTTTAGGAGTTGGTGGTGTAAGTCAGGATAATTGTTAGTCTGGTTTCAGTGACCAAAATAGGGCACAAGGCAGGCACTAAGCCGCTGGTAATATTCTTTCTTTTGATCTATTGCTGTTTGAAGGAGTGTGTTTTCTTCATGAAAATGCATCATATTAAATACTTAAGATATGCTTTTATTCTCTAGGTCTACTATTTAAAAAAAAACTGTCTTCAAAGATGAAAAAAGAAAGGAAAAAGAAGACTGGTGATAATTATCTAATGAGATGCTTGATTAGCAATAGTAGATTGTGAAACAGAAGGCATTAACCAACAAACAGCTCTTCCATTTTTATCCAATTCAGTGTACAAGACAATTTGAACCTTCAGTGTGCAGGTGAAACCACTAGTGGCAGATCAAAACTAAAATCTTTTGTCCCAAATCCATGATGTCCTTATGACCTGGTGTATTTTAAAATAACATTTGAAGTATTTATAATTAACAAAAGTGCACAGGAATTTCTCAACCAATATTTGAAATTCTAACTTGGAACATACAACAGGCATCTGAGCCACCCAGACAGTCCTTTAAATCACTCTTTGTTTCAATTTGATGCCCATGAGGTTGATGATCCAGAAGAAAGGATAAATTTTGAGACCTAGTTATGTTTACAATTCTTTAATATTCTGCATCTAATTAATAGCAGACAGAACTTCAACCTTACTGTCTACACATTAGGCAGGAGTTAATGAAATGCAAAGAGTGTCTTAATGCCCAGATCTATAATATTTTTTTTAATTTTGTCCCCACCTTGGACACAATTATTTAAAATTATTGCTCTGATCATGAGAAAAGTTTTGTATAAGTGGGATTTAAGTGAGACTCAACTTAAATCAAGCCTTATCCTTTGTAATAAACAGGGAGTAATAAACAAAATTAAGTAGACATTAAAAAGAGGGAAAATATCATGGGGCAATCTTTAAAAGACATTTGACTTGGATTACTTAGTTTCTAGAACAAAATTGTTATAATTCATTTTTAATACCCTGTAGTAAGCAGATTTGTCACCATTATTAGTCCTGAGAAACATTATTTAAACTACAAAATAATGGCCTCAGTTCAAATTCTAGGGCATAGAGCTTGCAATACTGGTTATGCAACACCGTAAGAGACTCTTAAAAATAGAGAACAAACTGAGGGTTGATGGAGGGAGATGGGTGGGGGATGGGCCAAATGGCTGATGGATATTAAGGAGGGCACTTATGATGAGCACTGGGTGTTGTATGTAAGTGATGAAACACTAAATTTAAAAAAAAAGTACTGGCTATGCAACTAAAAGAACCATTAGGTACAGTAAGAGAGATCTAAAGCCAGAGGATTTTCATTTTAAAGGATTTCATTAAAATCAGAGATGAAATAGATACAGGTGGCATTTGGTTTTCCTAATAGATACTGTAGGGGGAGGAGATCACTTTCATTTGTCCCTACCCTCTTCCTCAAACAGCACTCCCTGGCAATCAAGGATAATGATTATATCAACTCCAAGTGAGTGATTGGCCGTAGGTGAGTTCATATACAAGGCCATGCTATCTCCTATATTCTGACTTTCTTCTCACAAGGAAGCATGCATCCAGGTAAATTCTTTCTGCCTGGAAGCAAGCTTGTAGTAATGTGGCAGAAGATCCCTCCACTACTGTTGAATATGAGAATGGGCAGATTATTAAAAACCTTTGTGCCTCTGTTTCCTTATCTATAAAATGGGGATATAATGAGGTTATCTAGAAGATTTGACTGCATTAAATAAAGCGCTAAGCACAGTGCTTAGAAGATAATAAGCATCAATGTTGGTTATTATTATTACTACTACTTAGTGTTCAGGCATAAAACTCTGCTCTAGCCCAGTTTACTAAGAATTCTGTAGTGGATTATTAAGAATTACCCTAGTTATTATCCTAGCAATTCCTTGATTCCTCATTTGTTATTGTTCAAGGGTATAAACAACACGTCCCTTGAGATCTTGATAGACAGGAAAATAATTGTCCTGGCAGTATTTTGTGTTCTTAGGTTTCTTAAGCAAATATTAACTATCAGTTCCTCAAATACTAAGTCTCCAATTGAGGCATATGTACAATAGGGCCATAAAGCTTTATGACCTGGATTCTACTAAAATTCTAAGCTATGGCACCAAAAAATTTCTTTTTTAATAGCTTATTTTTTTATTTCCTTAAAGATTTTATTTATTCACTTATTTTCCAGAGAGAGAGAGAGAGAGAGAGAGAGAGAGCGCACAAGCAGGGGGAGTGGCAGGTGGATGGAGAAGCAGGTTCCCCGCTGAGCAAGGATCCCAATGTGGGACTTGATCCCAGGACCCAGGGATCATGACCCAAGCTGAAGGCAGATGCTTAACTGAGTGAGCCACCCAGGCATCCCAATATCTTATTTTTTAAACTGAGGTATAATTGCATAACATTATATCAGTTGAAGGTGTACAACATAATGATGCCATATTTGTATGTATTGTGAAATGATCACTACTATAAATAGAGTTAACATCCATTACCATACATTTATGTGGGTTTTTTTGGTGATACAGACTTTTAAGATTTACTGTCTTAGTAAATTTCAAATATGCAATACAGTATTATTAACTATAGTCACCATGCTATACATTACATCACCATGACTTAACTATTTTGTAACTGGAAGTTTATCCTTGGATCCCCTTCACCCATTTCTCCCACCCTCTACTCTGCACCTCTGACAACCACAAATCTGTAGTCTGTATCAATGGACTTGTTTTTGGTGGTGGTGTTTTTATTTATTTTTTTATTATTATTTGACAGAGAGAGAGAGATCACAAGTAGGCAGAGAGGCAGGCAGAGAGAGAGGGGGAAGCAGGCTCCCCGCTGAACAGAGAGCCTGATGCGGGGCTTGATTCCAAGACCCTGAGATCATGACCTGAGCCGAAGGCAGGTGCTTAACCCACTGAGCCACCCAAGCACCCCAGTGTTATTGTTTTTAATTTTACATATAAGCGAGATCATACAGCATTTGTCTTTTCCTGTTTGACTTATTTCACTTAGCATAATGCCCTCAAGTTTCAACCATATTGTCACAAATGGCAAGATTTCATTCCTTTTTATGACTGAATAGCATTACGTTGTTGTGTATGTGTAGTATAGGTGGATGGATGTATGGATGGATGGATGGATAGATAGTCCATTCATTCGATGATAGAAACCTAATTGTTTCCACATCTTAGTTATTGAAAATAATGCTGTAATGAACATGAGGTGCTAACTATTCAAGTTAGCATTTTTGTTTTCTTTAGATAAATACCCAGAAAAGGAATTGCTGGACCATAAGGTAGTTCTAGTTTTAATTTTTGGGGGAACCTTCATACTGTCTTCTATAGTAGCCACACCAGTTTACATTCCCATCAACAGTGTGTGAGGGTTCTCTTTTCTCCACATCTATGCCAACATTTGTTAATTTTTTTATTTTGATAATAGGTATTCTAACAGCTGTGAGATGATATCTCACTGTGATTTTGATTTTCATTTTCCTGATGATTAGTGATATTGAGCATCTTTCCATGCATTTTCCGGCCCACTGTGTGTCTTCTTTGAAGTGTCTATTCAGATCTTCTGTCCATTTTTTAATTGGGTTTTTCCATTTTTTGCTGTTGAGTTTTAGGAGTTCCTTATATATTTTGGATATTAACCCGCTATCAGATATCTATGATTTGCAAGTATATTCTCCCATTCAATAGGTTGCTTTTTCATTTTGTTGTTGGTTTCCTTAGCTGTGAGAAGCTGCTAAGTTTGATGTAGTCCCACTTGTTTATTTTTGCTTTTGCTGCATTTGCTTTTGGATTCAGATCAGAAAACTCATTGCCATGACTGATGTCAAGGAGCCTACCACCTGTGATTTTTTTCCCGAGATTTTTATATTTTCCGCTCTTACATTCAAGTCTTTAATCTATTTTGAACTAAGTGGTATGTATGGTATAAGATAGAAGTCTAGTTTTATTCTTTTGCATGTGGCTGTCCAATTTTCCCAACATCATTTATTAAAGAAAATGTCCTTTGCCATTATACGTTCTTGGCTCCATTGTTATAAATTAATTGACCATATAAATATGGGTTTATTTCTGGGCTTTCTATTATGTTCCATTGAACTATGTGTCTGTTTTAATGCTACTATCATACTGTTTTATTAGAGCTTTGTAATTTGGTTTGAAATTAGAGCATGTGATACCTTCAGCTTTGTTCTTTCTCAAGATTGCTTTGATTGTTTGGAGTCTCTTGTAGCCCCATATGAATTTTAGGATTGTTTATTCTATTTTTGTGAAAAGTGCCATTGGAAGTTTGATAGGGATTGCACTGAATCTGTAAATTGCTTTGGGTAGTGTGGATATAGTAATATTGATTCTTCCAGCCCATGAGCATGGAGTACCTTTTCATTTATTTGTGCCTTCAATTTCTTTCATTAATGTCTTATAATTTTCAGTGCACATTTCTTTCATTTTCTTGATTAAATTTATTCATAAGTACTTTATTCATTTTGATAAAATTGTAAATGGGTTTATGCTCTTAATTTCTATTTCTGATAGTTCATTATTAACGCATAGAAATGCAACAGATTTTTGTTACTGATTTTGTACCTTGCAACTTTACTGAATTCATTTATTAGTTCAAGGTTTTTTGATGAAGTTTTTAGGGTTTTCTGTATCTGCAAATAGTAAGTGTTACTCCTTCCCTTCCAATTTGATATCTTTTATTTCTTTTTCTAATGGTTCTAGATAGGATTTCCAATACTATATATTGGAAGGTAGTGAAAGTGGGAATTTTTATCTTGTTCCTGATCTTAGAAGAAAAGTCTTTAGCTTTTCCCTGTTGAATGTGATATTAGTTGTGGGCTTGTCATACATGCCTTTATATTGAAGTACTTTTCTCTAGACCCATTTTGTAGATAGATTTTAGTCATAAATAGATATTGAATGTTGTCAAATGCTTTTTCTGCATCTTTTGAGACAATCATATGATTTTTATTTTTCATTTTGTTAATGTGGTATATCATATTTATGATCTGAGGATGTTGAATCATTTTTGCATCTTTGGAATGAATCCTACTTGATTATGGTGTACAATCCTTTTAATGCATTATCGAATTTGGTTTGTTAACTTTTTGTTGAGGATTTTTGCATCTGTTCTCATCAGGATTATTGGTCTGTAATTTTCTTTTCATGTGTCTTTTTCTTGTTTTGATATGAGGATATGCTAGACTTGTTAAGTGAGTTTGGGAGTGTTCCTCCTCTTCTATTTTTTGGACGAGTTTGGGAAGGATTGATATTAATTCTTTGAATATTTGGTAGAATTTACCAGTGAAGCTGTCTGGTCTTGGATTTTTGTTTGTTGGTTGATTTTTTAGAAGCTTCCCAACCTGTCAGTATCACCTGTCCTTTTCTGTAAAATGCATATTGACAGCACTTAAACAGAATCTGGAATCTGATTTGCACTCACCAAGAGTAAGCGATCATCATTAACATTATCAGTTCCAGCCAAAGATTTTGACACTTTTTAAGAAATACATAGATATTTTAATTTTTACCTATTAAAACCAGAAATAAGAATCCAAAGAGCAAAACAGAGCCTCTATAACTCAGCGTTAAAAACTGTTGGTGATGAAAAAATCCATACAATGTTCACCCTACAGGCAAGTTTAACATTATACCACAGCAGAATGGATAGCTTTTCTGGGAATTCTGTGGCATTATTGCAGAATTTTGGAATAATTTCCAAATGTATATATACCCGGAACACCATGAAATCCATACTTGTGTCTATTTATAACATGCAATGAAACTAAGATACAGGACAAGTCTTACAGAGGTCCTTTCACACACAGTGCACTAGATGGAGAACCTCAAGCAGCCATAGGATGTCACAGAGAGAGAAGTGTTAGAGATACACTCTGAGTTTCCTTACAAAAACTTCCAGCTCTGTTTTAACTTATATAAAAGAACTATGGCACTTGGCATACAGTAGCTATGCAGTAAATATTTGGTGAGTGTATAAATGGGTGAGTGAATGAAAAAAGGACTAATTTTTTAAAAGATACATTGGTGACAAATCTCACATTCACATTTCCCTGTAAGTTGTCTGAAGTGTAATAAATTTTTAGTTGCTTCAACATGTCTTTAGGGCTTCTCCTTTATTTTGGTGATTTATAACATAGAACAGCAACAAATTAATTACCAGTGGAATATGTATAATTAAAGTTCTGTATTAATGTTCTTGAGACATGAGAATATTTTTCATCGTTGTTTCCCCTATGTTCAAATTTATTGGTCACACTGGTTGCTGCTTTTTTTTTTTT
>PISX010013625.1:42705-56206 GCA_004024625.1 Mellivora capensis | reverse complement strand
AGGGAGTTGAGGGAAATTGGGGGGGAGATGAACCATGAGAGACTATGGACTCTGAAAAACAACCTGAGGGTTTTGAAGGGGCGGGGGGTGGGAGGTTGGGGGAGCCAGGTGGTGGGTATTGTGGAGGGCACGCATTGCATGGAGCACTGGGTGTGGTGTAAAACTATGAACTCTGTTACGCTGAAAAGAAATAAAAAAACACTGATAAAAGAAAGATCACACAAACAAATGGAAAGACACTCATGCTCACAGACTGGAAGAATTGTTAAAATGTTCATACTACCCAAAGCAATCTACAGATTTAATATAATCCCTATCAAAGTGCAAAAAGCATTTTTCACAGAACAAGAATAAATAATACTAAAATTTGCATGGAGCACAAAAGACCCTGAATTGCCAAAGCAATCTTCTTGAAATAGAAGAACAGAGCTGGAAGCATCACAAGCCCAGACTTCAAGATATACTACAAAACTGTGGTAATCAAAACAGTATGGCATGGACACAAAAATAGACACAGAGAAAAGGGAACAGAATAGAGGATCCAGAAATAAACCCACACTTCTGTGGTCAATTAACTCATGACAGTGGAGGCAAGAATACATAATAGGGAAAGACAGTCTCTTCATTAAATGGTGCTGGGGAAGCTGGGCAGCTACATGCAGAAGAATGAAACCAGACCATTTTCTTTCATCATACACAAAAATAAACTCAAAATGCATGAAAAACCTAAATATGAGACCTGAAACCATACGACTCCTAGAAGAAAAGCCAGGCAGCAATCTCTCTGACATTGATTATTGCAACATGTTTCTGTTTATTAAGACAAACAAATGCAAAAAATAAACTAGTGGGACCTCAAGATAAAAAGCTTTTGCACAGTGAAAGAAACCATCTACAAAACAAAAAGACAACCTACTGAATGGGAAAAGATATTTGCAAATGATATATCCTATAAGGGTTTGGTACCCAAAATACATAAAAAACTTATACAACTCAACACCCAAACCCCCAAACAATCCAATTAAAAAAGGGACAGAGGACCTGAATAGACATTTTTCCAAGGAAGATATACAGATGGCCTAGAGACACATAAAGACAGGCTCCGCACCACTATTCATCAGGGAAATGTAAACCAAAAGCATAAGACAGTATCACCTTACATCTGTCAGAATGGCTAAAATAAAAAAAAAAGATAAGAAATGATAAATGTTGGAGAAGATGAGGGGGAAAAGGAACATTCACACACTGGCAGGAATGTAAATCGGGGCAGCTACTATGGAGAACAGTATAGAGATTCTCCTAAAACTACCTTATGACACAGTAATTTCACTATTTGCTATCTACCCAAAGAAAATTAAAACAATTTGAAAAGGTATATGCATGCCTGTTTATTGCAGCATTGTGTACAATAACTCAGATATGCAAGCAACCTGTGTCCACTAATGGATAAGTAAGGAAGATGTGAATAGACACACACATACACGTATGTATGTATGTATGTATGTGTGTTTAATGGAATAGTACACAGCCATAAAAAGGGATGAGATGGAGTCATTTGAGACCTAGAGAGTATTATGTTAAGTAAAATACATAAAATACTTTTCTGATATGTAGCAGAGCTCACATGGGACCCAGTATGTTTGGTGTCCTTAATCTGTTTCTTTCCATTGCATCTCCTGCCGTAGGCTGTCTGCACCACTATATCCCTGGGGGGAAATATCCCTAGCACTTTCTTCCACTTAAAAAGAGTACTTTTCTCTAAAGAAGGGTTCACTTGCTCTGTTAACCTCAGGACACTTCTATCAAACTATCTGGAGCTAGAGGCTGGAGATCACCCACTAGAGGAGTTTCTGAATGTAAACGTGAGTACCTAAACACGATCTGATGCTTGACAGAGGCACAGAAGGTGGAGGGAAAGAGGCTGTACTTGAAGCAGAGTGTCACACCAGGCTTGGATTCTTGCTGAAGTCATTGGACAAATAGATTCAGTCCAATTTCCCACAGAATATCTGGACAGGAAACTTGGAAGGATTCCTCTGGGAAATCCAGGAGGATGAAAACAGCTGTTTCATGAAAGCCAAATGAGAGCAAATCTTTGTCAAACGTTTGGGCTTAGGGACCAGATATAGCATTAACATTGTGGTTCTTTAACTCTCGAGCTGTATGTATGGCTTTGGACTAGCTCATCAGCTTCTTTATGCCCCTGAGACAGACAGAAGCAGTTCTTGACGTCTGGAAGCTGGCACATGACTGCCAACTTGGCCTCGATATTTCCAGGAGTGGCCTGGCACTCACAGCTGTGTCTTGGTGTTCTCTTGTTAAACATAAGCCATTTTTAGTGCACTAACAACAAAACAAAAACAAGACCACTCTGTGATCATGTCTAGACACACAAAAAACCATGAGCGCTGTCCAAATCACAAAAATGACCAACAATCCTCCCATACGAATGACTGCTGCTGCTTTATTAACTACAGTTTTAGCCTCACTGGATTCCCTCACTCAAATGAGTCTTATGAAGATACCCAATCATAAAACTCCCCCTACTTCTGACAGCATTCAGTCCTGAGCCAAGCCCTGCTTCCTAAATCCTCCCACAAATCACATAAGCCCTAATCCCATAAGTCCTAGGACCTGCTTATTGAGACAGCCCACGTTTTGTCACAGTGTGCGCTCTCCCTTGTAACAAGCAACTTCTTCAACTTCAGTTGGCTGGTCTTTGGCTGGAGGGCAATGCCACCACCTTATTCCCATGACAACTACCTCATAGGATTTTTAAGACAGTTCGGTGCAGTAGATAACAGTGACCAGTACTCAGTATGTGTTCACTGTTGTGTTCTATTCTGAGTCATACTACGGAGGTAAGTGTTAGGTATTTAATATAGTTCCAGTTTAAACAGCAACCTGCCCAGGCAGCAGAGCAAGAGGTATTTAGAAGCAAGGAGTGAATGAAGACACCGATGGCTCTTAAGGGAAGGCATAAAGAAGGGCTGAACTTTGGGAAGGAGCTATGGCCATTAGAACCGAAGGCCAACTAAAGTTCCCAAGACATTTCAGTGTTGCTCTGTTTTCTCGTCTCTGCATGTATTCTATGCCATGTTTTGGAATGCCTATTGTTTAACATTTTAATTCGGAAAACTAGTGAACTAATTCTTTAAAACCTAATTGGTAAAACTGGTTTCACATTTAAGTCTTTAATCCATTTTTACTTTTTTTGTGTGCACAGGTAAGAAAGTGGTCCAGTTTCGTTTTTTGGCATGTCCAGTTTTCCCAGCACCATTTATTGAAGAGACTGTCTTTTCTCCATTGTATATTCTTGCTTCCTTTGTTATATATTAAATGGCCATATAATCATGGGTTTCTTCCTGGGCTCTCTAGGAAAGGAAAACAAAAGCAAAAATAAACTACTGGGACTTCTTCAAAAGAAGTTTTTGCACAACAAAGGAAACTATAAAAAAAACCCACAAAAGATTATCTACTGAGCAAGAGAAGATATTTGCAAATGATTTATCCAGTAAGGACTCAATACCCAAGATCCATAATGAACTTACTAAACTGAACCCCAAAGAAATAAATGATCCAATTAAAAGTGGGCAAAGGAACTTTAACAGACGTTTTTCCAAGGAAGACATACACATGGGAAACAGATACATGAAATGATGCTCTGTATCACTAATCATTAGGGAAATGTAAATAAAAAGCATAAGATTATCACCTTACATCTGTCAGAATTGCTAAAATCAAAACCACAAGAAATAGTAAGTGTTGGAGAAGATGTGGAAGAAAAGGAACACTTGCGCATTGTTGGTGAAAATGTAAATTGGTGCACCTACTGTGGAAAACAGTATGGAGGTTCCTCCAAAAGTTAAAAATCCCATACGATCCACTAACTCCATTACTGAGCATAAATAAAACGAACATGAATTCAAAAAGACATGTGCACCCCTATGTTTACTGCAGCATTAACTGCAATACCAAGATATGGGAACAACCCAAGTGTCCACTGACAGATGAATAGATAAAGATGTGGGGTGTGCGTGTGTATGGATGGATATATATATATATATATATATATATATATATATATATATATATATAAATGGATTATTACTCAGCCATAAAAAAGAATGAGATCTGACCATCTACAACAACATGGATGGGCCTAGAGGGTTTAATGCCAAGTGAAATAAGTCAGATAGCGAAAGACAAATACCACGTGATTGAATTCATTTGTGAAACTTAAGAAACAAAACAAATGAACAAAGAAAAAAAAAAGAGACAAAACCCCAGACTCTTATTAAATACAGAGAACAAACTGGTGGTTGTCAGAGGGAAGGTGGTTAGGGGGATGGGTGAAAGAGAGAGGAGAGTAAGATGTACAAACTTCCAGTTACAAAATAAGTAACAGAGATGAAAACTACAACAAAGGGAATATGGTCAATAAGACTGTAAATATGGTGTGTGGTGACATGCTAACTACACTTACCATGATGAGCTTGGAGTAACATATATTTTGTTGTAATGTATTGGAGTAACATGTATACTGTTGAATCATTATATTGTACACCTGAAACTAACACTGTCTGTTAATTGTACTTAAAAAAAAACCTAATGGAAAAACTAGAAGTATAAAAATAAAAATTCTTATTTAATGGCACCCTAGTTATGAGTGACGTTTGTCCCTTTAGGTACGATCTGTTGGATGAAAGTATGTCTGTGAACACTCTAGGCATTTACTATCCCCAGGACTCTCCTTGCACACCATTCATCATCAGCAGGACACAAGTGGGCACTGACTCTCCGTGCACTCTATCCAGATGTTCTCCAGCTACTAGTGTTGCTAATGACTCTCTTCTAAACAAGATGCAGTGTTCCTTTTCCTCTGTTGTGTAAGCTGCGTTTCTTTCTTTCTTTTTTTTGTGAGCTTTTCTCTTTAACTCCTGACATCAGTCTGCTTGGTGACTACATTACAGCTTCAGAATCTGAAGGCGATGGAGGAAGCCAAGCCTGGCCCTCTAGAGATATAAAAAGAATTAATTATACTTCCTCTGCGTATCATCCTCTCAACCTTAGGATGACTCAAACCCATTTCTAATTATATATATTTGGTTCAGACTGGTGTTGATTGAAGATTGAAAACAACAACAACAAAACAACACTGGCTTTCATTTTGCAGATTTTTCAGCTAGAGCAAAATTCCAGGACAGGTCTGTGAACCAATCTTAAAATGAGGGCCACGGGAACAATAACTGATTTGGGTTTCTGAACAGCTTCTGAGTCTAGATCATGAAGGGAATAAAAAGCTAAAACAACTGATGGATTGGCTGAGGTTCTCTTAATGCTGTTGTACTGGTAAGACAAGCCTTACCTATCAGGGATCAGCCCTCTGCTTTCTGGTGGGCAGTTCAGCTCAACATGACCATATGCCTACCACATACCAGCCACACACTGGCCACACGCCAGTCACGTTTGCCACACATTGGCCACATGTCAATTACATGTTAGCCACATGCCTGCCGAGCTTCCTGAGGGGCCACCCTTTTCAGTTTAATCACAAAGTTAACAGTTGATTGACTGGTTCAACTGTTTGAATAAAATAATCCTGAAAAAGTTGGAGGTTTATCAGCTAATGTGTCTTTGGAAGAGAATTATGCTCAACAAAAGACAAATTGTCTTTTCCACAAAATGGTCGCTGTGTTGGTGAGAAGCCCATGGGGCTAAGGTGGCTTGGGGCCTCAAGCATCCTGGGATAAGTGTAGTGACTTCACTTAAAGCTCGAATTCTCTCTGTGGTTCCATCTGTCCCTTGTACTAGGATGTTAACTTGAGAATTTTTGGAGTGTGGGTTTGACACGATCCAGGAGATGCTACCATTCCGCTACTAAGGGAGAACGAAGAGCAGCAGTATGAATCCTCCCATTGCCTCCTGTGCCCCTTACACTGTTCAAGATGCTCTACGAGCCTGTGTTTGTTTAAACCTCACAACTCATCTTATAGGGAAGAAACAGCAGAGAGGACTTGCCCAAATGCAGCTGGTAAGCCGGGAAGCTGGTATCCTAGATACTCGGAGACAAGCTTAGTATTTCGTCTTTGGGAAGAATTATTCACAACATGGAGTGTCCATAAGACTCCAGCCTTGCCGTTCATGCTGGTCACATGGGTCTGTCTTTGTGTGTGTGTGTCCGGGAAGTTCTGTATATATTAGTTGTCTCAGCTTCAAAACAAAATAAAGATTAGGGGAAATGTGCAATTACACCAGAAAAACAGTTTTCTTTGTTTTCTCAACATCAGTGGAAGGCAGTTATGGAAGGAAATGTGGTGAGTCAAAAACCAGCCCCTTCCTGCTCAGGGCCTGAGTGGCGGCAGAGGGAGACGGGCTGGGGTTGCTGTCTCCTGCGGAAACCAGAGCAGGCGTCTGATGGATGGTTCTGTCAGCAGAACGTGAAGGGAGAGGCATGAGCATCGTTCCTCATTGTAATTCAGAATAATTAATACAAGTTAGCTTAGCCACAGCTCAATTTATCATGTACAGATGTCCAGTTTGCTCTTTTCATGATTTCAGAGGAATGTGAACAAGCATTTCTTTAATTCTCTTGACAAAGACAAAAGAAGCAGTCCTGTGAGCAGCTATATGCATCCTGTTGGCTCCTGGTTTATATTCTGAGTTACTGCAGGAAATTTAATTAGTAGGAGCTCTAACTTGATTTGGTTTCTGTCCTCAAGGTGAAATTTTTGTTCCCAGGGATAGAAAATAAAGAATTTAATCTCACCATCTCAAAGACAGCCTCCCACTCAGACATGTGCTCTATGGCCTATCCTTTCTGGCAGCTGGAGGTCTACACCACATCACTTCTTGATGTCTTATTTTCTCTGTCACCGAGCGGGAATAATAATGATGGCCACAAAGAACATGACTCATTGAAAAGACAGCAGAGTGTAAGCACCTTGGAGAGCACCTGGTTCAGCCTTATCTCAAAAGGAAGGAAACTGAAGCTCCCAAAGGGGACCGACTTGCAAGATTACAGAATAATGAATGTCCTATGATTTCGGGTCCCAGGCTCCTTGGCCCAATAAGGCTGTGCACATACCACCCAGGGTCCATCGACAGGATGAAGAGGGCTGGTGCTTGCTGGATCCCTCCCTCCTTTTCACACAAACCAATGCTTCATTTTTTTTTTTTTTTAAAACAAGGATATCACAATCCTCCAAAGTAACACTTATTCACCTGGCAGATATCTATGACTGCTGGCTGTAGGAATTCACACATAGGTTGCTTGGCTTTATCTCATCAAAGGGAAATCAATAGATAAAACCTTGGGTGACCGGAGAATGTTAATGGAAGGAGTCCTGAAGGGGTAGGGCCGAGAGGGAAACGGGATGAAAAGCATCAGGATCACAGCTTGGTTATTTTTAAGTACTTGAATTTCATCCTGCATCTTCTGGAGAGTTACAAATGATTTTAGAGCACTGCCACAGCCCTGGCCATGCCTACTTTTTCTTCTCTCATCAATAATGAGCATTAAGGAAGCTGAGATCATCCCTTTCAACTCACTATATTGGATTCCCTTTCCAACTCCCTCCAAGGTTTGATTCTTGACAAAATGTTGGGCCAGACCTGGGTGACTGTATCTGCCTTCCAGGTTGCAAAATAAACACCCACCCCACTTCAGTACCAGGATATTAACAGTAATGTGTATATTTACCATTTAACTTCTTCTTATTCATGCAAAGATGAAATAATTAAGTAAACCAGAAAAGTAGAGAAAACCTTTTCTGAAATAAAATACAAAATTGTAATTTCATGCTACTTTTCTGTGAAGCCAAGTCATCCGATAGTGGGAAACAGGGGCAAGTGGATAGAATTTAGGGGGGGGGGTCATTTGTAGATTCTAATTATTAAACTAATTTAGTCTTCAGGGCTTTCTTTGAGACCCTGAAGTATAGAAAGGCTCTGAAATTTTTCAGGAAAAAAAAAAGAGAAAAAGGATCTTCCTTTGGTCCCAGAGTAATGTTTTGACCTCAGTCTATTCCATTCCTCTTGATTGATTCCTTTGTAATTCAGAGCGTGGGCTCAATACCCTTCTTCTCAGTGATGCTATCTTGAGCAGACTGAGTTCCCTTTACTCATGTCACTGGGCCAGGGACAATAAGAGCCGGAGATACCTAGCCTTTTAAGAAGAAATGTTACACCTATACTCCCAGCTCACTGGTTCTCATCTCCTCTGTGCTACCAAGAAACATCTCGGAATGGTGAAAGGAGACAGTGCTTCTCCTCTGGGCTGGGACACCACTGGTCTAGCCTACAATCCTGACTGTAATTGCTGGCCACCCCAGGAGTTTATCTGCCTTAGTGGGTAAAGCATGGATTCAGGCTTGAATTTTAGTTCTGCTGCCTTCTCCACTGGGACTTTGGCCAAGTTCTTTTTGTGCCTGCAACTGACAAGTTCCTTAATCTGTGAAGTGGGGTAATATTAACACCCATAGGGCTGTTGAGATGATTAAACAAATATACAGAATTTACTTAGTCCACTGACCTAAAAACAGCTCATGAGACTGTCCAAAACATAAAGTCACCACTGAATCCAATGGGCTCCCATCATAACCTGGTCTTCCTTGCATCCATCATGACATCAAGAGCCATCTTCTTCCTCTCCTGGGATTCCTACCTTGGCCTAAGGCTGTGGCTCAAAGAGTAAGGTCTTCAACCCTTCTTACTAAGGAAGGTAACTTCCACCTTCTTTCTACATCTTTCTAAATCTTGCTCATTCACTCACTCACTCCTCCCAAGGGTGAAAGAGCGACCTCCCCAGGGAGAAGGGAAAGGACACAGGAGGCTCTTCCTCTCATTCAGAGCAGCCTGAGCTTTGGATGTTTTGCTACTGTCCTCTGCAGGCATGCACAGGGCCAGCTGGCAGATATGCCTTTAACTTGAGCAAGTTCAATTCTACAATGAAAGTAGTAGGAAGCCCAGTTTTGTCCACAAATTCAAAATGGATTCTCCATTCTGGTTTCATCAGTGATAAAGTCATAGTTTTACCATTGTCTGATTCCTCGTGCTGGTTTTAAAAATGGCTTAGAGCTTAGGAGGGTGGGAGAGGGATGTTATTAATTGAATTCCTGCAACCCCAGGAACAAATTGCCACATCTAATAATCTCAACTTCATTCTTCTTTGGCCATTTCCGTGGGTTTCTCCACATCCTCACCAACTTCTTGTCTTTTTAATTCTAGCCATTCTCATAGTTTTGAGGTGATATCGCATCATGGTTTTTAATTTGCATTTCCCTGATGACGAGTGATGTGGAGCATCTTTTTGTGTATCTCTTGGCCATCTGTAGGTCTTCTTTAGAAAAATGTCTATTCAGATTCTCTGCCCATTTTTTAATCTGACTTTTTTTTTTTTGGTCTTGAGCTATATAAGTTCTTTATATAGTTTAGATATTAACCCTCTACCAGATAGGTCATTGGCAAATATCTTCTGTTCAGTAGTTTGGTTTTTTGTTTTATAGATGGTTTTCTTTGCTGTAAAAAGCTTATTTTGATGTAGTTTATTTTTGTTTTTTTTCTTTGTCTTTAGAGACATATCTAGAAAAATACTGCTATAACTGATATCAAAGAAACTGCCTGTAAGATCCGATTTATTTTTGTGCCGTGTTATGATATCCTCATTGTGCCGTGTCATGATATCCTCATTGTGCCGTGTTATGATATCCTCATTGTGCCGTGTTATGATATCCTCATTGTGCCGTGTTATGATATCCTCATTGTGCCGTGTTATGATATCCTCATGACTTATCTGTTTTGCTCACGGACACATTGTATTTTTCATCTAGCTCTCAGCACACTTTCCCCATCATAGTGTTTTGAATAGGTGGCCAACACTGCTTAATCCACTAATATCTTAACCTCAAAGCATAGTTGCACCATGAAAATACAATTGAGATGGAACAAACCCTCTTCTGATTCTTCATTTAGTTCCTAGACCCTAACTCCAACAAAGTACCCAGAGCAAAGTACCCATCACCTCTGTTGATGCTGTGGTGTCATGTTTTTTTCCCTTTTGGTGCTTCTTGTTCTTTTCATTACATATCGAACTCACACCTCTCTTGTGAGATGGGATGCTCTAGGAAATGTCAATATTCAAAAACAGAGTAAAATTGAAATCTGTGAACCTTATCATGTAACAATTTCACACTGAAGACATCAATTTATTTGCAGGTATTTAGCTCATGGGAAGTCACCTTTTAAAGGATCTGGAGTGGGACAAGCCCTTCCTAAGAAGTGGGATGAAGTTCAACACCTGCTCAATAACTGGCTGGTCAAAATCATAAAATAGAAACCACCACATTGGGCTTGCAGTGGGAGAGGCTTGCTGCAAATAATATTGTTCCCTCTGAATATAACCAACATTGACTTGAAAACAGCCTCAATAAAAACAGGCTTGGGGCGCCTGGGTGGCTCAGTGGGTTAAGCCGCTGCCTTCGGCTCAGGTCATGATCTCGGGGTCCTGGGATCGAGTCCCGCATCGGGCTCTCTGCTCAGCAGGGAGCCTGCTTCCTCCTCTCTCTCTGCCTGCCTCTCTGCCTACTTGTGATCTCTCTCTGTCAAATAAATAAATAAAAAATTAAAAAAAAAAAACAGGCTTAAGGCTATCTTATTGAGAACCAGATTGGCAATTGTATGGGGCAGAAATGTTCCCAATAATCTTACAGGTAGAAATGTCTTGAGGATTATCTACTAGCCAGTCCAGTGTGGTTTGAACTGTAGGATCCTTTGATACTGAAATCTATTACACAAACTAGCCAGATCTAACATGGGAGAGCAGTAGGATCTGCTCAAACACAGAACTGGACTGTGAACGTCTTTAAAATGTATTAGGGCCAGGGTATGTGCTATGGTTAGTGCTGTGAAGTG
The DNA here is from genome assembly GCA_004024625.1 of Mellivora capensis. Lineage (NCBI taxonomy): Eukaryota > Metazoa > Chordata > Mammalia > Carnivora > Mustelidae > Mellivora > Mellivora capensis. The sequence continues at coordinate 45,295 of PISX010013625.1, read as the reverse complement.
TGTAAACCTGCCGATTCACAGACATGTACCCCTGGGGATAAAAATTTGTTTATAAAAAACAAAAATTAAAAAAAATAATAAAAAAATAAATAAAATGTATTAGGGCCACAGAAATACCAAATATGCTTGGAGAAAAAACTGGTCAGGAAGTGTGACCTGCAGGAAAGAAATGAAAGCAATACCACTGAATGCAGAAATAAATAAAGTAAGATATCAAAGACTAGATACTTTGTTTGCCAACTTCAACTTCTCTTTTGAACCTAAAATGAAGGTTGAATTATTCAAATCTTTCCACATGTTTATGGGTTACAAAGACATGGCTGTCATCAATAATTCAATGAACTGGATGCCCTGGAAGTTAACAGCACACAAAACAGTTAGCAACCCAAGCATTTTATGTCCCATGTATAATTATAAAGTGATAATTTCTCCAAACTTACACGCAATGCAATTATTATGAAATGGTCAACTGCTTAGTCAATTCACAGGCTGGTATCCAGGGTTTATAAATATTAGATTCAATTCAATAATTAAATATCAAGCATATCTGATGTACAAGGCATTGTAGGAGGCAAGCAAGGCAAGATTATGGGCAAGTCATGGTCTCTGATGGATAATTACATGTGCAGGTAGGCTAGGGTGTGAATGGGTGGTAGCAACTGGGAAAGAAGAACAAAAACAAGCTATAAAACAAGACAGAATCTGAAAAGCATCTTGAGAAAAATATCAGAAACACTCTGTAGGATTCAAATAAAGGAAATATTGCATCAGATTAGAAGGATTTAACCCATGGACCACGAATGGAATTCAGTGAGCATATGTGTATCTGCAGGTTTCTAAGAAGATCCTTAGGCTTTAGCCAAATACTCTGTGATTAAAATAGCAAGAACCTGACTGGAAAATATCTGAAAATTAGGAGGGTATTGAAACAGCTTCATGGAAGTGATGAAATCTGAAAAAGGTCTTAAAGGATCTTGAAACTCTATAGTTGTAACAGCAGAGCTGGGAGGACATGCCCAAGAGAAGAAAGGGCATGAACAAAGGCAGGGAGGTAAGAATAGCAGGAGCATATGAAAGAGTGAAGGGATTGAAAGGGTAATCCTGGTCAGTGGTAGGATCTACCTGAAAGGCTGGGATTTTAAGGAGTGGGCCTATCACCGTTAGCTCAACTTGGAGACAAGAAAAACATGTGATATAAATGTGGGTAAAAATTGATGGCTTTCCTCTAAGATCAGGAATGAGAGACAAAGATGTCTACTCACAGCTCTTATTCAACATAGTATTGGAAGCCCTAGACAAACAATTAGACTAGAAAAAGAAATAAGAAGCATCCATATTGGTAAAGAAGTTAATAAACTGTCGCTATTTGCAGACGACATGATACTATACATAGAAAATGTTAAAGACTCCTAAAAAAAACCTTCAAAAAAATTCAGTAAAGTTGTAGGATACAAAATTATTACCCAGAAATCAGTAGCATTTCTGTACACTGAGAATGGAGTAACAAAGAGAAATTAAGCAAATAACACCATTTACATTTTCACCAAAAGTAATAAAGCACCTAGGAATTAAACTTAACCAAAGAGGTGAAAGACATGTATTCTGAAAACTATAAAGAAATGATGAAAGAGACTCAAGATGATACAAACAAAAATAAATATTCTATGATCCTGGGTTGGAAGAATGAATATTGTTAAGACGTCTATACTATACAAAGCAATCTATAGATTTAAGGCAATCTATATCAAAGTAACAGTGGCATTTTTCATAGAATGAGAACAAATAGTACTAAAATTTGTATGGAACCACAAAAGACCCCAAAGAGCCAGGGCAGTCTTGAAAAAGGACAGAGCTAGATGTATCACAATCCCGGATTTCAAGATATACTACAAAGCTGTAGTAATCAAAACAATAGACACATAAATCAACAGAACAGAATAGAGAGCCCAGAAATAAACCCATGTTTTTGTGGTCAATTAATTTTGGTCAGTCAACCTATGAAGAAGGAGGCAAGAAGATACATGGGGAAAAGACACTATCTTCAATAAATGGTGCTGGAAAAACTGGGCAACTACATGCAAAAAATGTAACTGGATAATTTTTTTTTTTAGGTTTTATTTATTTATTCATGGGAGGGGTGGGCAGAGGGAGAAGCAGACTCCCTGCTGAGCAGGGAGCCCAATGCAGGGCTTGATCCCAGGATCCTGAGATCATGACTTAAGCCAAAGGCAGACACTCAACTGAGTGATCCACCTAGGTGCCCTAGACCATCTTTTAACACCATCACAAAAATAAACTGAAAATGGATTAAAGACCTAATTGTGAGACCTGAAACCATAAAACTCCTAGAAGAGAACACAGGCAATAATTTCTCTGACATTGGTTAAAGCAACATTTTTCTAGATATGTTTCCAAAGACAAAGCAAACAAAAGCAAAAGTAAACTATGGGGACTGCATCAAAATAAGCTTTTCACAACAAAGAAAACCATCTACAAAACAAAAAGCCAACCTACTGAGCAGGAGAAGATATTTGCCAATGACCTGTCTGGTAAAGGGTTAGTATCTAAGCTATATAAAGAACATAAAGAA
>PISX010013625.1:0-42605 GCA_004024625.1 Mellivora capensis | reverse complement strand
AAAAGATGCTCCACATCACTCATCATCAGGAAAATGCAAATTAAAAGACAATTAGAAGTAAAAAGTATTGGTGAGGATGTGGAGAAAAAGGAGACCCTCGTGCACTGTTGGTGGGAATGTAAATTGGTGCAGCCTCGGTGGAAAACCGTATGGAGGTTCCAACAAAAATTGAAAATAGAACTAACTACATGATCCAGGAATTCCACTACTGGGCATTTACCCTGAGGAAAAAAATACAAAAATTTCACCCAAATTCAAAAAGATAGATGGACCTTGATGTTTATTGCAGAGTTACTTAAAATAGTCAAGTTATGGAAGCAACCCAAGCGTCCATCAGCAAATAGATAAGGAAGATGTGGTATATACGTACAATGGCATATACACAGCCATAAAAATGATGTGATCGTGCCATTTGAGACAACATGGATGGAGCTAGAGAGTATTATACTAAGTGAAATAAGCCTGAGAGAAAAAGACAAATACCCAAGGATTTCATGTAAATGTGGAATCTAAAAAACAAAACAAATGAAAAAGGAAACAAACCAAAATCAGAATCAGACCTATAAATACAGAGACAAAGGGATGGCTGCCAGAAGGGTAGGGGTATGGGGTGGGGCAAAGTGGGTGAAGGAGAGTAGGATTTAAATCTTCCAGTTATGGAATGAGTAAGTAACAGGGACAAAAGGCATACCATCGGGAATACCGTCAATCATATGGTAACAGCCACCTATTAGGACAGATGGTAGCTATGTTTGTGGTGAACTTAGCAATAATGTAGAAATTTGTCCAATCACTATGTTGTATACCTGAAAGTAATGTAACATTGTGTGTCAACTATACTCAAAGTAAAAAAAGGGGGGGGGGCTGGGTTTCAAGAAGGAAGAGATCAACACAGAGCATGCAACTGAGAATTCCATTAAGAAGATTAAGTGAAGAGCCCACATTGTTGTTTTTGCAGGCAATTGGGAAATCTCTCCTCTGACCTTTGCCAATTTTCTTAAGTGTGTCTAGAAAAGCTTTTTGCTTCTCCTTCTGAGAAAGCTTTCTGTTCTCTTCCTTCTTGAAGGCAGTTGAGCAGGTGGTAGAGAGAGAAGTATGGAGGTCAGGTAAATTCCTAAGTTAGGCTGGGTCCTAGCATCAATCTCAGTGTTGTTCAACAAGACCAGGTGAACACAAAGCCCAGAAGGGAAGGGAAGTAAGAAAAGGAATAACCTTCTTTGTTTCTTTGTTTTTTTTTGCATCCAGGCATACATGAAATCATATGGTATTTGTCTCTTTCTGTCTGACTTATTAAACTCAACATAATACCCTTTAGGTCCATCTATGTTGTCACAAATGGCAAGATCTCATCATTTTTGTTTTTAGTTTTTATTTTTGGCAGAGTAGTATTCCATTGTATGTATATGCATACACACACACACACACACACACCCCACCTCTTTTTTATGCATCCATCTACTGAGTGACACTTGGGTTACTTTGATATTTTGGCTTTTATAAATAATGCTGCAATAAACATAGAGGTGCATATGCCTTTTTGAATTTTTGTTTTTGTTTTCTTTGGGTAAATAACCAGTAGTTAAATTGCCAGATCAGATGGTATTTCTATTTTTTTTACAGGTTTATTTATTATTTTAGAGAGAGAGCACAAGTGGGAGGGCAGAGGGAGAGGGAGAGAGAACCTCAAGTAGCCTGCTTGCTAAGCATAGAGCCCAGCATAGGTATGGATCTCAAAATCCTGAGATCATGACCTGAGCCAAAATCAAGAGTCAGGCATTTAACCAACTAAGCTGCTCAGGCACCCCAAAAATCAAGAGTTAGACACTTAACCAACTGAGCCACTCAGGCACCCCAGATGTTTCTTTCCTTTTCACAACATGCCCTACACTTAAAATTATAGAATACAGTAATTATATAAGCACTAAAAGAACACTGCAGATCTTTTTTCTGTATCTTTATGACACAGGAGAATAATGATCCTATGTATTAAACAGTTCTCATGTTAAAATGATGGCAAGAGTTAAGTATAAAAATCATGGAGGGTAATTTACACCAGCAGCTCATCAGAATGCACCAAGGTGACTCAAGTTCAGGAGACATTTACAACACAATGTTGGAAACTAGCCACATTTTATCCTAGTATGGGTTTTGTTTTTGCCATAGGAATCACAGGCCCCCCTCCCCCCAGGAAGCTTTTCCTAAAATCCTGTGCTAAATTATCTAAAACTAATACTGAGTTTGGTGACAGTGTTTGAAGCCAATACCATTATAAAAGCACAGGTTTAAAAGATGGTTTCCATTTTTATTAATGGACACTTTACAGATAGTAAAAGTCACCCTTTTCAGCATACAACTTCAAGTTTTGATAAGCACTCTGTATATACCAGCAAAGTCCGGATACTGAACATGCCATCACCCACCCCAAAACTCCCCTGCCATCTTTGCAATCACCTCCTCTTTGAACCCCAGCCTTTGGCAACCATTGATCCTTCATTTATTTATTTATTTTTTTAAGATTTTATTTATTTATTCGAGAGAGAGGCAGTGAGAGAGCATGAGCGAGGAGAAGGTCAGAGGGAGAAGCAGACTCCCTGTGGAGCTGGGAGCCCGATGCGGGACTCGATCCCGGGTCTCCGGGATCATGACCTGAGCCGAAGGTAGTCGTCCAACCAACTGAGCCACCCAGGCGTCCCTGATCCTTCATTTATTTATTGGTCTCTATAGTTATGTTTTTGTAAGAATGTCCTATAAATCAAACCATACAATCTGTAGCCCTTTGAATCTGGCTTCATTTAGAATGACCCATTTCACATCCATCTGTGTTGTTGTGTAGAACACTAGTTTGTTCCTTTTTAAAACAGATTTTAAAATTTAATTTATTTAAAGATTTTATTTATTTGGGAGACAGAATGAGAGAGAGTGCATGAGAGTGGGGAGAGTCAGAGGGAGAAGCAGACTCCCCACTGAGCTGGGAACCTGAGGCAGGACTCGATCCCAGGACTCCAGGATCATGACCTGAGCTGAAGGCAGTCGCCTAACCAACTGAGCCACCCAGGAGCCCATATTTTTAAAATTTAAATTCAATTTAATTAACATACACAGTATTATCAGTTTCAGGGGTAGAATTTAGTGATTCATCAGTTGCACAGAACACCCAGTGCTCATTCCATCAAGCACCTTCCTTAATGCCAGTTACCAGTTACCCCATCCTCCTACCCTCTTCCCCTCCAGCAACCCTCCCTTTGTTTCCTAGAGTTAAGAGTCTCTTATGGTTTACCTCCCTCTCTGTTTTTGTCTTATTCTACTTTTCCTTCCCTTTCCCCTATGTTCATCTGTTTTGTTTCTTAAATTCCACATGGGAGTGAAATCATATGGTATTTATCTTTCCCTGACTGACTTATTTCACTTAGCCCAATACCCTCTAGCTCCACCCATGTTGTTGCAAATGGGAAGAGCTTGTTCCTCTTCATTACTGAGTACCATTCCATTGGATGGGATGTACCACAGTTTGTTTATCCAGTCTCCAGCTGAGAAACATTTGAATTGCCTTTACTCATTGGTGATTACAAATAAAGCTGCTATAAATATTTACATGTACATTTTTTTAGAATGTATATTTCATTTCACTTGAGTAAGTATCTAGGAGTGATATTGTTGTCATATGGTTTAACTTAATAAGAAACCTCCAGACTGTTTTCCAAAGTGATATCGCCATTTTGAATTCTACTAACAGTGTATGCTAGCCTCAGTTGCTCTCTATCCTTGCTGGGACATGGTTAATTTTAATATTCTTCATTTTTTGAAAATTTTAGTTATTCTAGTAGCTATGTAATGGTATCATATTGCAGTTTAATTTGCATTTCCCCAATGACCAATGATATTGAATATATTTACAAGCTTATTTTTCATCCACATGAGAAGTGCTTATTCACATATTTTGCACATAAAAAAAAAAGAGGTTGTTGGGACACCTGGGTGGCTCAGTGGGTTAAGCCGCTGCCTTCAGCTCAGGTCATGATCCCAGGGTCCTGGGATCGAGTCCCGTGTCGAGTCTTGCTCAGCAGGGAGCCTGCCTCTCTCTCCACCTCTGCCGGCCTCTCTGCCTGCTTGTGTGCTTTCTCTCTCTCTCTTTCTGACAAATAAATAAATAAAATCTTAAAAAAAAAAAAACCAGGTTGTTATTTTTCATATTGAATTTTGAAAATTTTACTGAGTTTGAGAATCTTATATATTCTGGATATAAGTTCTTTGTCAGATTTGTGATTTGCAAATATTTTTTCTCAGTTTGTAGCCTCTATTTCATCTTCTTAACAGTGTCTTTCAAAGAGCAGAAGTTCTTAATTTTGATGAATTTCAATTTATCCACTTTCCTCCAACAGACCATGTTTGAAACTCAGGGGAAATCAGAGAGGGAGACAAAACTCTTAACTATAGGAAACAAAGTGAAGGTTGCTGGAGGGGAAGTGGGTGGGGGGATGGGGTAACTGGGTGATGGGCGTTCAGGAGGCATATGATGTAATGGGTGCTGGTTGTTTTATAAGACTGATGAGTCACTGACCTTTACTTCTGAAACTAATAATACACTATATGCTAATTAATTAAATTTAAATTAAAAAACTATTTTAGTTTAGAAATCTTTGCCTAACCCAAGGTCATAGTGATTTTATTCTGTTTTCTTCTGGAGATTTATTTGTAGTTTTAGCTCTTCTATTTAGGTCTATGGTCCATTTTGTGTTAATTTTTTGCATAGGTGGGAGGTATGGATCAAGGTTCATTTGTTGAAAATGAACTGTCGAGGGTTGCTGGGGGGAGGGGGTCGGGAAAGGTGGGTGGGATAATGGACATTGGGGAGGGTATGTGCTATGGTTAGTGCTGTGAAGTGTGTAAACCTGGCGATTCACAGACCTGTACCCCTGGGGATAAAAATTTGTTTATAAAAAATAAAAATTAAAAAAAAAAAAAAAAGAAATTACAAAAAAAAAAAAAAAAAGAAAATGAACTGTCCTTGTATCTTTGTTAAAAAAAACCAACTGGCCAGGGGGACCTAGGTGCCTTGGTTGGTTAAGCATCCAACTCTTGATTTTGGCTCAGGTCATGGTCTCAGGGTCCTGGGCGTGAAGACTGCTTGAGATTCTCTCTCTCCCTCCCTCCCTACCCCCCCCCAAATAAATTGACCATATATGTATGGGTCTATTTCTGCACTATTATGTTTTATTGATCAAGATGTTTATCCTTTCTCTAGTAGGACACTTTTTGACACTTAGGCAAGAAATTAACCAGTGTTAAACTTCCAACTTGTTCTTGTATTTTAAAAATTATTTTAGCTATTCTAATTACTTGGAAATTTATTTATAAGAAACCACCAAGTAAAATTTCTAAATAAATTTTAGAATCAGGGTGCCTGGATGGCTCAGTCAGTTCAGTGTCTGACTCTTGATTTTGGCTCAGTTCATGATTTTGGAGTCGTGGGACTGAGCCCCATTTTGGGCTCCATGCTTAGCATGGAATCTGCTTGTCCTTCTCCCTCTGCTCCTCCTTTTTCTCTTTCTCTCCCTCCCTCTCTAAAATAAATAAAATCTTTTTAAAAAAGAATCACTGTCAATTTTTGTAGAAATCTTGCAGAGATTCTGATTGGAATTACATTTAATCTATAGATTGGTTTGAGGAGAAATGAAATAAAAATATTGCATAATCCAAACCATAAATAAGTATAGTTGTATGTTTTTAAGGTCTTTTCTTAGTTCTTTAAATTGTGCTTTGTAATTTTTAGCATAGAGATCTTTAACATATTTTGTAAGATTATAACTAAATATTTCATGCTTTTGGTAAATGGTATAGTTTTTTTAATCTTACTAATTGTTCTTGCTATCATATAAGAACACTTTTTGTATAAAGAACCACTGTATATAGAAGAAATGTTTCTATAAATAGACATGTTCATTTTGGTATACTGACTTTATATTATGCAAGCATTCTAAACTTATAGTTTTTATAACTATTTATAGTTATGATTTTTCAGGAATTTTTTGGGAATGGTTCACTTTTTTTTTTAAGTTTTATTTCCATTTATTTATTTATTTAGTTCAGTTAGCCATGGTACAGTACATCATTAGTTTTTGATGCAGTGTTCAACGATTCATTAGTTGTGTATAACACCCAGTGCTAAGGAATAGCACATGGAATTTTTACATAATCATATCATCTACAAATAGAGACAGCTCTATTTCATCCTTTCCAGTTTATATGTCTGTTACTTATTTCCCTTATCATACTGGTTTGGCTGTAATCTCTAGAACAATATGCATCAAGGTTGGATGATAGCTATAGGGTTGGTTGTTGTTTTTTTGTTTTGTTTTGTTTTGTTTTTTTTGCAGGGGGAGGGGTAGATGCTCTTTATTAGGTTAACAAAATTTCTTTTTATTTCAAGTTTTCTGAGAAATGGATGTTGAATTCTGTCAAAGGCCTTATAAATATGCACTTTGTAGTTATCATATATTACATTGTATATTATACTATATATACATATAGTGCTGCATTGGCAGATTTTTGAATATTGAACCAGCCTTGCATTCCTAGGTAAACTCTACTTGGTTATGTTTGATTTGCTAGTATGTTGTTGAGAACTTCACATTTATGCTCTTCTTTTTTTTATAGTCTTTTTTTTAATAGTCTTCTTTTCTTAAAATGTATTTGTTTCATTTGCTAGCCTCATGAGATGAGTTGGGAGGTGTCTTCTCCTCTTCTATATTCTGGAAGAATTTGTAAAGAATTGCCATTTTTTCCTCCTTAAATATTTAGTAAAATTCTTCAATGAACCCATCTGGGCCTAGAGGTTTTTTTTGTGGGATGTATTTACTATATATTCAACCCCTTTAATAAATAAAATATCATTAAAATTTTCTTTTCCATTTTGACTGAGTTTTGGTAGTTGGTGTCTTTAAAGTAATTTAATCATTTCATCTAAGTCATCAAAATTATGTCCATAGATTTAATCATGATATACCTTTATTATCTTTTTGTGTCTATAGAGTCTGTAGTGATCTTGTATTCCTGATATTTGTAATCTGTCCTTTCTCTTTGTCTCCTGGTTAGTCTGGTCAGAGGTTTATCAACTTTATTAATTTGTTCAAAGAACCAACTTTGATTTCATTCATCTTTCTAACATAAGCATAAATTAAAATACAAATATAAATACAAATGAAACTTAAGGCACTGTTTTACCTGCATCTATATAGTGTGATGTATCATAGTTTCATTTTCATTCAATTAAAATATTACTCAGTATTCCTTGTGATTTCCCCTGTACCTAGTCAATGTATGGGATATTTTTTTATTGATTTCTACTTTTTCATTCATAGATTTAATTGTAATATGAGAATGTATTTTATATAACTTTAATTTTGAAAGATTTAAGTTTTATTTCTGATGACTTGGGATATCCTGATAAATGTTCAATGTGTACTTATAAATATCTATTCCACTCTTTTGGGATGAAGTGTCCTTGAAGCATCAATTGGGTCAAGTATTGATGGTATTTTTCAAGTTTTCCATATCCTCACTGATTTTTTTTCTCTACTTGTTCAATCAATTATTGTAAGATGAATATTAAAGTCTTCAGCTTTAAGTGTGGATTTGCTTATTTCGCCTTATGGTTTTATTTATTTATTTATTTACTGCTTTCTACATTTGAAACTCTCTTGTTAACAGCATATATATTCAGGATTACTGTGGTGTCTAGAAGAATTGGCTCTTTACCATTATCTGTAATATCTGTCTTTATTCCTAGTAATATTACTTTTCTGAAGGTGACTTTGATATCCTTATGCCCACTTTAGCTTTCTTCCAACAAGTGCTAGCAAGGTAAATATTTTTCCATCCTGTTCTTTTTATTCTATTTATATTTAAGTTTAAAGTAGATTTTTTTAAAGATTCTATTTATTTATTAGAGAGAGAGAGAAAGAGTGTGCAAAAGAGCACAAGCAGGGGGAGCTGCAGAGGAAGAAGCAGGCTCCCTGCTGAGCAGGGAACCTGATGTGGGGTTCCATCCCAGGGCTCTGAGATAATGACCTGAGCCAAAGGCAAATGCTTAACTGACTGAGCCACCCAGGTGCCCCTAAAGTAGATTTCTTGTCGATAATATATAGGTGGACCTTGCCTTTTAATTTTTGGTTTCTTTAAATTTTTTCCTTCTTTCTTTCAGATTGACTATAATTTAATATTTCATTTTTATTTCCATGCTGAGTTAATTATTGGTGCACTATTTTAAATATTTTTAGTGGTTTTAGTTGTCCTAGACTTTAAGATATACATTTTAATTAATTAGTCAACTCCAAATAATATACCACTTTATATAAGAAGGATCTTATCTCCTTTTCTCTTGGCCAGGTGAACAAGTGCTTATGTCCTCTCTCTCTCTCTGTCCTCCTTCCTTAGGTTTTAGGTTTTTTGTCTGCCCTGAAATTAAAACTCCATGATATATTCCAGAAAAGCTGTGAATTTGTGGTTTACCTTGTTTTCTTTCCTTTTTTTCCTATATTAGAGCAATGCTCTTTCCAACTTCCTCCATCCTAAGCAGATTTTTAAAATCAGAAGTTTCCTGGGACGCCTGGGTGGCTCAGTTGGTTAAGCGGCTGCCTTCGGCTCAGGTCGTGATCCCAGCGTCCCACATTGGGCTCCTTGCTCGGCAGGGAGCCTGCTTCTCCCTCTGCCTGCCACTCTGTCTGCCTGTGCTCGCTCACTCTCTCTCCCTCTCTGACAAATAAATAAATTTTAAAAAGATCAGAAGTTTCCTTATAAAGAACTATTGGAAACCTGTCATTTAAAATATTAAGATGGCAGAGATTGGTTGGTTGGGATGATGGTGGAGGAGGATCCTAAGCTGACCTTGTCCCTTAGATACAACTAGGTAACACCCATATCGACGTATATAACCCAAGAAATGACCCAAAGACTGGCAGAACAAACTCCACAACTAAAGACAGAAAAGAGGAAACCTCAAAGAAGGTAGGAAGGGTGAAGACTTGGTCTGGGAAGGAAATAAACTGTGGGAGGGAGCCAATGGTGCAGACAAAGGCAGAAAACAGACCTTCACACCAGGGAGCCCATGAATGGGGGAGGATGAGTCTCCCTAACATTTGCCTTTGAAAGTGAGAGGGACTGGAATTTCCTAAGTTCTTAAAACCTACAGGACTTAAAGCCTGGAATTTAAAAAATTGACAGGCTTGGCTCTGGAAGAACCCAGAAGGCATTAGAAGTGGAGCCATCTCACCTCCCCCATCTTAAAGAGACAACATCACAAATAGCCCATTCAGATACAGCCCAGAAGCAGCAGTTTGAAAATCTCTAGGGGCAGACTGAAGGCAGTGTGATGTGCTTATCTCAGAGTTTGGCCCAGAGAGACAGGTATGGTAGGGAGATACCTCCAAGAACAAAGGAGAGGCCAGGCAGCATCCCCCACCCCCACCGTACCCCAGCATAAACAACTACTACCAAGGGAACTAGTGCACACCAACATTCCTTACCTAACTTGCACCAAGCTCTGACCCCCACACTTGCATGGATCCACCCTTCCCACTCATCTGAGTCCCAGCACTGTGGGCCCCTCCCCCAGAAGACCTGTGCCAACCTTGCCAACACCATGTCTCCTGAACTGTGCATTTTGTGGGACCTCAGTTCTGGGAGCAGCAGGGGCAGGTCTGGTTTGGCAAGCAGATCACCACACAGCTTGCTGCCTACAACAGTTTAGTAAAGGGAGATTCTGCAGACAACTGGATTGAGGAAAAAAGAGGCCAAGACTTAATAGCAGAGCATACACAACACACACAGGAGACATTCCCTGAAGCAGCAGGTGCCAGGGAACAATGTACTGCGGGGCACTATAGAACCTCTTCTTCATAAAGCCATTACCGTCAAGAGCAAGAGAGGTAGCTGACTTTACTAACACAGAGAAACAGACACAGAGAGTCAGACAAAATGAGAAGACAGAAAAATATATCCCAAATGAAATCTTGTAGAAATCTTGTAGAATCTTGTAGAAAACTACAAGAGACCTAAGCTAACAGATACAAGTAATATGTGTGATAGAAAATTCAGAGTAATGATCAAAAAGATAGTGACTGGACTGGAGAAAAGATGGAGGACATCAATGAGATCCTTACTACAGAGATAAAAAAGAATCAATCAAGGACACAGTGAATGAAATTAAAAATACACTTGAATAAATAGCAGGCTAGATGAAGAAGAGGAATGAATTAATGAATTGGAAGACAGAATACTGGAAAATAACCAAGCTGAGAAAAGGAGAGGAAAGAGTATTATGTAAAGTGAAATTAGTCTTAAGGAACTCAGTGCCTCCACCAAGTGAAATAATATCCAAATTACAGAAATCTCTGAAAAGAAGAGAGAGATAAGGGGGCAGAAAATTTATTTGAAAAACTAATAGCTGAAAACTTCCTTAATCTGGAGAAGGAAACAGATATCCGGACCCAGGAGGCACAGAGATCCATTCAACCCAAGGAGGGAATGGCAAGGAGTAGCAATAAAGAAAAAAATAAATAAATAAAAGCAGCAAGAGAAAAGAACATAGTTACATACAAGAAAAAAAACCATAAAGCTGTGAACAGATTTTTCAGCAGAAACTCTGCAGTTCAGAAGAGAGTGGTAGGATATATTCAAAGTCCTGAAAGGGAAAAATCTGCAGCCACAAATCAAAAAATAGTGATAGATATGCAAAGTACAAAGAGAAAGAAATGCAAGTTACTAAAAAATCCAAGAAATTTATATTACTAAAGAAAGCCAGTAAACTATGAAAGAGAACAAGAGGAGAAAGGTTCTGAGAAAATCTATAGAAACAACCAGAAACAGGGAACAAAATGGCAATAAATACATCTGTATCAATTACTACTTTGAATGTAAATGGACTAAATGCTCCAACAAAAGACACAAGGTGCCAGACTCATCAATATGTTGCCTAAATGAGATTCATTTCAGACTGAAAGACACCTGAAGATTAAAGGTGAGGGGGTAGAGTAACGTTATCCAAATGAATATGAAAAAAAAAGCTGGGGCAGCAGTACTTATGTAAGACAAAATAGACTCTAAAACACAAACTGTAGCAAGAGACACAGAAGGACACTTCGTAACAATAAAAAGGAAAATCCAATAAGAGGATATAACAACTGTACATATTTATGCACCCAAATATATAAAACAGTTAATAACAACCATAAAGTAAGTATCGATAGTAATACAAAAATAGAAGGGGACCTTAACACCCTACTTACATTGATGGGCAGACCATCCAAATAGAAAATCAACTAGGAAACAGTGGGCCAGACAGATTTAACAGATATATTAGAATAGTCCATCCTAAAACAGCAGAATACATATTCTTTTCAAGTGTATACAGAACATTTTCCAGAACAGATCACATATTAGGCCATAAAACAAATCTCAAAAAATTCAAAAAGACTGAGGTTAGTTTTCTGACCACAATGCTATGAAAACAGAAGTCAATCACAAGAAAAAAATCTAGAAAGGCCACAAATATATGGAGTTTAAATAACATGCTATTAATATATGGAGTTTAAATAACATGCTATTAATCAAAGAAGAAATAAAAAATTACATGGAACAAATGAAAATGAAAACCCAGTGCTCCAAAATCTTTGAGATGCAGCAAAAGTGGTTCTAAGAGGGAAGTTTATAGCAATACAGGCTCACCTCAGGAGGCAAGAAAAATCTCAAATAAATGACCTAAACTTACACCTAAGGAGTTAGAAAAAGAAAAACAAACAAAACCCAAACCCAGCAAAAGAAAGAAAATAATCAAGATTAGAGATGACATAAATGATATAAAAACAATAAATAAATAAATAAATAAATAAATAAGATAAAACTGATCAATGAAACCAGGAGCTGGTTCTTTGAAAAGATCAACAAAATTGATAAACCTCTAACAAGACTCATTAGAAAAGAAAAGGAGAGAGATACAAATAAACAAAATTAAAAATGAAAGAGAAGAAATAACAACCAACACTACAGAAATACAAACAATGGTAACAATATTATGAAAAGCTATAGGCCAACAAATTGGACAACCTAGAAGAAATGGATAAATTCCTCAAAACATTCACCTACCAACTAAAGCAGGAGGAAATAGAAAATTTGAACAGACCAATCACTGGCAATGAAATTGAATTGGTAATCAAAAAAGTCCCCCAAAACAAAAGTCCAGCACCAGATGGCTTCACAGGCAAATTCCCAAACATTTAAAGAACAGTAAATACGCGGGACCCCTGGGTGGCCCCGTCCGTTAAGCATCAGACTCTTGATTTCAGCTGAGGTCATGATCTCAGGGTTGTGAGATTGAGCCCTGTGTCAGTGTGGAGTCTGGTTGAGATTCTTTCTGTCTTTCTCCCTCTGACCCTCTTCCTGCTCATACTGTATCAATCAATCAATCAATCAATCAATCTTTAAAGAAGAAGACTACCCTAAAAAATACAAGAGGAAGCAAAACTTCAAAATTTATTCTATGAGGCCAATATTACCCTGATACCTAAACCAGATAAAAACTCCACAGAAAAAAGAGAAATAGAGGCCAATATCCCTGATGAACATAGATGCAAAAATCCTCAAAAAAAATTAGCAAACCAAATTCAACAATATATTTAAAATATCATACACCATGATCAAGTGGGATTTATTCCCAGGATGCAAGGGCAGTTTAATATTTGCAAAACAATCAACGAGATAGGTCCTATCAGTAAGAGAAAGGATAAAAACCATATTGTCATTTCAATGGAAGTAGAAAAAGCACTGGAAAAATTACAATATCCGTTCATGATAAAAACCTCCTGCCAAGTAGGTATAGAGGAAACATATCACAACATAATAGAGTCTTTATATAAAAATCCACAGTGAACATCATAATCAATGGTGAAAAACTGAGAGCTTTTCCCCTAAGGTCAGGAACATGATAAGGATGTCTACTCTCAACATGTTACTAGAAGTTCTAGACACAGAAATTAGATAACATAAAGAAATAAAAGTAATCCAAAATGGTTAGGAAGCAGTAAAACTTTGAGTCTCTGTAGACTACAAGATACTATATAGTATATAGATACTCTATAGAAAACCCTTAAGACTCCACCAAAACTCTATTAGAATTGATAAATAAGTTAAGTCACATGATACAAAATCAATGTGCAGAAAATTCAACAATGAAGTAGCAGACAGAGAAATTAAGAAAATAATCCCACTTGCAATGCACCAAAACCTGTAAAATATCAAGGAATAAACTTAACCAAGGAGGTGAAGACGACCTGTACCCTGAAAACCATGAAACACCGATGAAACAAACTGAAGATAATACAAAAAAAAGGAAAGACATTTTAGCTCATGGCGTGGAAGAACAAATATTGTTAAGGTATCTATATACTCAAAACAATCTACATATTTAATGCAATCCTTATCAAAATACCAACAGCCTTTTTCACAGAACTAGAACAAATAATCCTAAAATTTGTATGGGATAAAAAAAGCCCTTGGATAGCCAAAACAATCTTGAAAATAAAAGCAAAATTGAAGATATCATAATTCCATGTTTCAAGTTATATTACAAAGCTATAGTAACCAAATCTCTATGGTACTGGCATGAAAAGACACACTGGTCAAGAGGATAGAACAGTAAACCCAGAAATTAACCCACAATGACATGGTCAACTAATGTCTGACAAAGCAGGAAAGAATATCCAATGGGATAAAGACAGTCTCTTAAACAAATGGTGTTAGGAAAACCAAGCAGCCGCACACAAAACAATGAAACTGGACCATTTTTTTTCACCATACACAAAAATAAACTCAAAAAGGATTAAATACCTAAATATGATACGTGAAATTATAAAAATCCTTGAAGAGAGCACAGACAGTAATCTCTCCGACATGAGCCTTAGCAACATTTTTCTAAATATGTCTCCTGAGGCAAGGGAAATAAATGCAAAAATATATTACTGAGACTACATCAAAATAAAAAGTTTCTCCACAGTGAAGGAAATAATCAAGAAAACTAAAAGGGAACCTACTCAGTGGGAGAAGATGTTTGCAAATGACATATCCAGTAAAGGGTTAGTATCCAAAATATATAAGGAACTGATACAACTCAATTACCCCAAACAGAATAATCCAATTCAAAATGAGAAGATACTGGGGCGCCTGGGTGGCTCAGTGGGTTAAAGCCTCTGTCTTCGGCTCAGGTCATGATCTCAGAGTCCTGGGATCGAGCCCTGCATCGGGCTCTCTGCTCAGCAGGGAGCCTGCTTCCTCTCTCTCTGCCTACTTGTGATCTCTGTCTGTCAAATAAATAAATAAAATCTTTAAAAAAAAAATGAGAAGATACGACCAGACATTTCTCCAAAGAAGACATACAGATGGCCAACGGACACATGAAAAGATGTTCATTAGGGAAATACAAATCAAAACTACAAGAAGATAGCACCTCACACCTGTCAGAATGGCTAAAATCAACAACATAAGAAACAACAGGTGTTGGTGAGGATGTGGAGAAAAAGGAACCCTTGTGCACTAGTTGTAGAAATGCAAATGGTGCAGCCATTGTGGAAGACAGTATGGGGGTTCCCCAGAAAGTTAAGAATAGAACGACCCTCTGATGTAGCAATCGCACTACTGGGCATTAACCCAAAGAATACAGAACCACTAATTCAACGGGGATACATGTACCTCTATGTTCATAGCCGCATTGTTTATAACAGCCAAGATATGGAAGCAGTTCAAATTTCCTTCAACAGATGAATGCATAAAGAAGCCATGGTATATATATATAATGGACTATTACTCAACCATAGAAAGAATGAAATCTTGCCATTTGCAACAACATGGATGGAACTAGAGAATACTACGCTAAGTGAAGTAAGTCAGAAAAAGACAAATATTCCATGATTTCATTCATATGTGGAATTTAAGAAACAAAACAAGCAAAGGGAAAGAATAAGAGAGAAACAAACTAAGAAACAGATTCTTAACTCTAGAAAACAAACTGTTGGTTACCAGAGGGGAGGTGGGTGGAAGATAGGGGACACTGGGCAGTGATTAAAGATCACACTCATCATGATGAAAAATAAGATAAAATGATAAAAACAAGTTGAGATTAGGTTGAAAACAGAGAAAAGATAGAAACAAATCTCAAGAGCTGATGCTTAAAAGCAAGAAAGGCCAATAAAACCTTCTCTAACAAAGCAAGGGGAAAGGAGTGAAATCTTGAATACACAAAACAAATGAAGTAATGTACATCGAGAAAGAAGAGATTACAAATTTCTAGCAAGGGCTATTGGAAATCTATTTGGTGCCCTTGGTAATTTCCGAATCAAGATAAAAAACATGGATGTGCAACTCATATGGAGACTCGGCTGCCCCAGCAAAGGGGAAGGAGAAATTGTCCTCTGGCTTATGCTTTGGGCCCTTTCAAGCTGAATATCTCAGTGACTCAACCACAGTCACTCAACCATGGCACTGTCATCATTTGCATGTTTCAAAGAAACAAATACTTGGCACAATTTAAAAAATATATAGATATCATGAAATTTGGTCAAGAAGATGAGGACAACATTTATTCAACTGGAAGCTAAATTCTCCTCTGAAACTTACACAACATTAAATTTCCAATTAAAGTTTCCAAAGATGGACGTCACTGAAGGAAAGAACAGGGAACACTGAAAGTAGGGATCTTAGTTTTTTATTCCATAGGAAAAAGCATTTTTCTCTCTGAATAAACTGGAAGCTTTTTGCTGAGTGTTGTCACTGTTCTACTCCATCAGTCATTTTTCTTAGGCAGGGCACTCATTTCTCAGTTGAAAGAAAACACTCTCGCCCCAAATTCCCAAATTCAGTGTGAGTTTCTTTCTCTAGCTTTCTTTTCCTCAGTCCCGTAGACAACTTTAAAGTATTAGAAAATACCTCAGGAATGAGACCCTAGCAATTAATTACCCAGACTCTGACTGTAGGTTCATCTGAATATTTCTAATATTTAGTTCCATCTTCTCTTTTGGGATCAAGGTTGCAATACCAAAGATTTGCAATACCAGAGCTTTGCTCTGGCTCCTATAAGAGAGTAAGTCTTGCAATAGAAGTTTCCTTTAAATTAGAAAAAGTGAACAGCATAAGTCATTCGTGAATCATAAAGCATATGCTTTATTTTTCAGTTAGAAGTATTTGCAAGTGGGAAGCAGATGGAAGCAAGGTGGCAAAATTACCCTCCAGCCTGGCAAGATGAAGGGGACTCAGAGTCACCCATTTATGTCCTGAACACAAAAGAAGAAATTTAGTAAGTGCTAAAAAAAATTGTGTTAGCAATAATATAATACCATCTTTCCCCAAAATAGTTGGCAGAAACTCTGGAGCTTTCTGCCTCAGTCCATCCCAATCCTTCTGTCCAGTGCTGTTCATTAAATGTGTGTTGGCTCTGGATGCCATAGACATCTTAGGGCTATGCAAAAAATTAAGGAATCCATGGAAATAGAAGCAAAGCAAAGGACAGAGGGAAGTATTTTCCTCAAGTTTTAATTGCCATTGAGAGGGCAGATAATTTTTATTTTTGTTGTGTGTGTATGTTTTAGTGAGAGAGAAAAAGAGAGAGTGTGCACATGAGCAGAGGGGTGGGGGCCCAGGGAGAGAGAGAATGTCAAGCATGCTTCACACTCAGCATGGAGCCCAACATGGGGCTCGATCTCACAACCCTGAGATAAATGACCTGAGCCAAAATCAAGAGTCAGGTGCCTAACTGAGTGAGCTACCTAGGAACCCCTCTTTGCTTGGTTTTTAATGACAGCTTTAGGCCTTGAAACCCCAGACACCAACAGTCTGCTCTGCCTCTATTTATTTTCCTAATTTGGACAGTCTGCATAAATGGGACTACGTAATATGGGATTTTTCCTTCCCTGGCTTCTTTCAC
Source organism: Mellivora capensis (assembly GCA_004024625.1). Lineage (NCBI taxonomy): Eukaryota > Metazoa > Chordata > Mammalia > Carnivora > Mustelidae > Mellivora > Mellivora capensis. The sequence continues at coordinate 25,642 of PISX010013625.1, read as the reverse complement.
TTAGGATAATGTTTCAAGTTTCGTCCAGATGGTAGCATGTTATTGGTACTTCACTCTTTTTTTATGGCTAAATAATACTCTTTTGTAGAGAAATTCAGCATTTTTTTTTCTGTTCATCAGATAAGGGATATTTGGGTTATTTCCATTTTCTGCCATTATGACTAATGCTGCTATTGACATTTACATAAAGCATTTTTGTAGACATAGGTTTGCAGTTAAGTTGAGGTTTATCTACGAGTTAAATTACCGGGTCATTTGTTAAACATATTTAGGAACTGTCAAGCTGTTTTCCAAAGTGGTTGAATTTCCAATTTCCCCATGACCTTGTCAACATTTGTTACTGTCTTTTTGTTTTTAGTCATCCCAGTAAGTGTGCAGCATATCTCCGTGTATTTTCGATTTGTGTTTCCTTAAAAATGAACGATGCTGAGTACCTTTGCCTATGCTTTTTGGCCATCTGTCCATATTTGGAGAATCTCTATTCAGATTCTTTTCCATTTGTCAACTGCATTGTCTTTTTATTGCTGAATTATAAGTACTCTTTAGGACATTCTGGATTTATGCCCTTTATCCAACATATGATTTTTAGGTTTTTTCTTATTCTGGGGGCTTTCTTTTGATTTCCCTGATGGTCTGTGCAGATTTTCTAAATTGAATTAAAATTCAAACAAACAAAACAAAAACAAAAGAGGATGGAAATAGGGGCTAAGGACAGTTGATCAACATGTCAAAAAAGGAAGGAAATTTTCTCATAAATTTGAACTTGGAAAGTTACATCACTTAGTAAGCACATAATGTGAGACCTGCTGTCTTCCTCCCCCCAGGCATTTTTCTTTCTTTCTGTGCCTCAGTATTTGGCCTGGGTTGGTTGAACTTACAAAAGGAGGAGAGGAAAAAGGGGAAAGATGAGATGGGAGGGAGAGGAAGGAAACAGAGGAGAAGAGGAGAAAAGGGGGGAGGGAAGAAGGTCAGCACAGAAACACTCTCTTCATCGGAGAAAAGAAATAGTATCTTCTATTTCGGTTGGACCCAAATAATTTTAATTCATTAATTATGACACAATTAATTATATATATATCTTATATTTTATATATATTTCACATACCTATATTTTAGAGAAATATGAATTAAAAAATATAAAAATTGCAGCAGGTGTAAGTCTCCAGCCATCTACAGGTAATTACATCACTTCACTTAAATTTCCTTGATGTTGGCAAAGGTTGAAGCTATTTAGGGAGCTGATTTAGAAAACCATATAAATGTCTATGAAAGCCATTACTGCTATTATATTTTATTTTTTTTTAAACTTTTTAAAAATTTATTTATTTGTCAGAGAGAGAGAGAGAGCGACCACAGGCAGAGGCAGAGGGAGAAGCAGGCTCCCTGCCGAGCAAGGAGCCCGATGTGGGACTCGATCCCAGGACGCTGGGATCATGACCTGAGCCGAAGGCAGCTGCTTAACCAACTGAGCCACCCAGGTGTCCCTGCTATTATATTTTAAAGAGATACTTGGGTAAAGGAGGTTAAAAAAAACAAAAACAAAAAACCCTCAAAACCCAGCCACTGGTCATGCATCTGAAAACAGAAAAAAAGAATTGCATGCACTTAAATACAATTATGGAAGGTACAGAAAAATCATCTGTTCCTAGAAATAAAATTTCCTTTATCTCCAGTAATTTCAAAACCCAAGTGAATGTGGGGGAAGTAGCGTTAAGACTAATTTGGTATGTGAAAAATGTCTGTACTTGATGCAAGTGAAACTGTACCCCTGGAAGGTTCGATCAATTTTTTCCAGTGGGTTTTGCCAAACAGTTTCAAAATTAAAAAGCGCTCTCCAGCAGCGCTCTCGAGGGACATCTACTTTCCAGATTCACTGACGTCTTGCAAACACTAAGCCATGTCAATTACCAGTACATCAGGATATTTTATTTGTAAATATAATCTGGGGCAAGAGAAAGACAGAAGAAGCAAAGAAAGAGAGTTTTAGATACAGCCTTCTTAAGAACCCAAATTCAAATTCACAATGTCTTTTGTATGTGGAAACAAATCACACACTGGATACGATGATGTCTATTTGATAGATATGACGGGTGTATGGCAGGGTGGACAGAAAGGGACCTCACCTCTATATGACTTTGGGAAACTTTTCGCTTTCAAAACCTTCACTCCGTGACCTTGGGGAAGCCCCACCTACGTGATGTCACTCAAGTGTCCATTTCCTCCTGCACCTTATTACAGAGCTTAGAACTTCTCTACTTGGTTTAGACTCGATGTGTTTGCAAGGATTCCTGTGTTGGCTTCTAGATCTCTGAAGGCACTTCTCTTCTGTGGGTTTTGTGCTGCTCTGATTTCCATCAGAACAGCTAATTCTGCTTCCATCCTTCCAGTCTTCCACTGTCTGTCTGTTTCCGCCCCTGCCACTCTCAGCCTAGCCTTCACAGAAACAATTCATCACCCTGCAAAGGGCTTTTTCCAGAGCAAGAGGACAAGTGATAGGGGAGAGGGGTGTTCCCAGTTGGAACAGCTTCCCACCCTCCTCTTTCCAGTCCTGCCTTTTCTGACATTCTTTTCCCCACAAGCAAAATGTTCATTTTTGAGAGGGAGCAAGAACAGAACTCAGTACTTTGAAACAGGGAAATCGAGTGATCACAGTCTGAACTGTGTTTACCACACACAGCAATACTTCTAAAATGAGCTGCCTTCATGGTCTTGAGGTTTCGATGCCCTTTTGCAAGAGGGCATCTTCTCCAGGACACGCTGTAACTTGTATTTACGGAAAATTAATCCAAGCCATTTTACTTCCTCAGTCTGATACGTAGCCTGTCTGTGGCTTGAACGAAACAGATGCCCGCCAGTTTCCAGCTGGAAGTGAAAAGTAGACTATGCAAAACAGCTTTTTTCAAATCTTCACCCCCATAATAAACACATGGGAACCAACGAGAGGCCTTTAAATCCTTACTGGAGTGATGTGTATAATTAAGAAAAGGTGAAAGCTGATACCCTTCTGGAACACTCTCCTCTACCCACACGAGTCCGGGCACATGAGTGCACACCCGCCCCCGCCCCAGACCCTGCTGGGGCTGAATACCACCAGCCTCTTCTCTGTGGCCCAGAAGCAGCATTCCACGCTCAACCTCCCCACCAAGCCCAAGACCTACTAAGAGCAGGGCCATGTCAAGAGACACACTGACTTTATTCAGCAAGTGATCTGTCACCTCTGCAGTGACTAAAGGTTTCTTGGAATCCTTCCCCATTTTCTTTTCCAGTGGAGAGAGACAATTTTTAATAAGGTTCCTTCAAATAATTAACTGAATGTTACTCGAAATTATCCACTAACTAGGTGTTGGCCAACAGTGATAAGTCGTTCAGGAAGAAAGCCACCTTGGGGAAAATGGCAGAATTCACCCTTCGTAACAGTCCACAGACACCATTTACAGGCTACTGTGGCCTGTGTTAGGATGTGTCTGTGTGTTCTGAGTTGTGGGCTGTACGTGAAACCCTGTTACGGATCAAAGAGAAGAAGAAAAAAACTGAAACATATTTTGGCTTCACAAATGAGAGTGGATTTAAGCTCACTCTTTTGTAAGGTCCCTGTCACTCGTTTTCTGGTAGCTTCTGTGGAAGAGGATGCAAGTAGGCTACAGCAGGATCCTGGGGACAGCAGTGACAGAGCTCCCAGGGATGACAGTAATCGTGAACACTTATGCCATCTTTAATAATTGTCTGAGTTCTAAGTATTATTTCATTCAATCTCACAACAACACGATGAGGTTGTTAGTATTTTAATCCCCATTTTATGGGTTGAGAAACCAAGGCCAGGAGAGGGACAGGGACTTATCCAAATCACCCATCTAGTAAATACATGTATTGCTTATGCGAAAGCAATCTGAAGTAGATCATGGCAGAGTTAATGACCGTAAGACCCCCGTTTCTCCAAAGATTTAGAGAGGCTACTTGTTCGTGCTTTCTTGGGTGAACTGCCATTTGCCTTTGAAATATTTCAGTAATTTTTACTCAGTCAGAGGATAAGTCCCATCAGTGTAGGGTGGAAAATGTCACCTTGAGGAGAAGGTGGCTCTCCACCAGGTTGTGTGGGACAATAGACACTTTGGGAAAGCATTTTCCAAATGCATATGCAAGGGTGCAGCCCCAAATCTATGGGTCAGAGTCTCCAGCCCTTTTAACAACAATCACATAAACAAGCAAAAAGCAAGTTGTAATGATACACTCCTTAAGAATAATAAAAATTAAGATAAAATTAAGATAAAAATTAAGATAAAATTAAGACTTAATAATCTTATAGACATCTGTTTATCCATTTTATTATCGTGGATGACAGAATGGTTGTAGCACTTAGAGTAAGCCTTTGGCTGAGCACAGGAAAAGATGACTTGGGCCAACAAATGAAACACGCATGTCTTGAATACCAGAGTAATAGAAACATGTTATTGATGAAAAGAAATTTCCAACTTTTATTTCTGACTTAATGACTTTTTTTTTTTTTTTTTTGCTGCAAATACGGTGTGGTAATTATGAAAGTGTCAAAGATGATGGACAAAGAAGCACTTAGAAACTGTAACAACTCCAAGGCAGTCTTTTCCTTAAAATAGTTTCCGGGATGAGAGCTTTTCCCGCGTACAAATTTATTCGAGAAGTAGAATATATACAATACCTCCTTGATCAATTGAAACAACCACATTTAAGATTGTAATTGGGCTAGGACAGCAGTATACTTTTGCATTATTTATGAGGTGAGAGGATTTTTAAAGGTTTTTAGGTGCACATCCTTAACCTGCTTAACTACGCCAACTTACTTTGAGCAAACCATGCTGGATAAAGAGAAGTTATCTGCTCACTAAAGTAACAATTGTTGCTAAACATCAGCCTGAAAGCTGCAGGTACACCTCATTTGATGTGTTACATCAGCCATGCACTTGAAAATAATGAAACAGTACTTCTTCAAAGGAGACTTCAAAATCATTCCCACTGAGTTTATCTGTAGTCACATTTAACGAGTAAGTTTTATAGGATGAGCTTCTGGGACTCTGCTACTTATTATAAAGCCAAAGAAATGAGAGAAGGGAAGAAGTTCCAATGAATTCAGGCCCACCATGTAGGTAAGAATTTAAAACCACTCTAGATGTCTCAGAGTGCTTTAGTTTCCTTATAAACAGTGTCGATCATTAGTGGATTCATATACTAAGGCTCCCTCCCCTGTCCATCCACTAGTAGCTCCCCAAACACAGGAAACAATTCCAACCAAATGGTTTTAAATTAGCATAGATCAACCTAATTGCTTTCCTCCTTCAGAATGGGAACTCTTGAGAATCTCGTAATTGTCCACAAAAGCTGTAAAAAACTATTCTCTTTGAAGAACAGACCAGGACTCACCCCTTCCCCACCCCCGCTAGGCTCAAGATTCTAGTTGCTAATGAGGCCTCAAAACAGAGGATTCCAATGGAAGGCCAACTGATGGAATTCCATTAATCCCTTATCACTACAAAGCTAAGGAGTGCTTGGGCAGAGTGTTCTCACAGGACCTTGCCCTGGGTTGACAGACCAGTCTGGAAGACAAGATGGGACCAAAAGGGAGAGGCTGGAGCAAATGAAGATTAAGGGTCTGACACGGGGGACCCGGACAAGACATAAGAACCTAGCCCTTCACCGCTGAGCTTGTGCTCACTCCTTGAAACAGGCGTCAGTCACTGTGTGCATCTAGATAGAATGGGTTGAGTGTTCTTGGGTTCTCCTTGGTTCTTACCAATGCTTTGAACCAACATTCCAGGTTAAAGCCTGTCCAGCTTCTAGAATCAGCTCTTCCTCCAGTCCCTATGGATTGAAATGCTACCATGAATGCCCACATCACCAACCTGCCAAATACACTCACTGTTGAACCCCAACTGTTCTTTGTATAAGTATTACCAGCCCTCGCCTTGCCCACATTCCAACTTGCGAAGCTAGGCCCAAGGCAGCAGAGACCCCAACTCCTCTCCATTCATCACAACTCTAGGTTGTAACACACCACCACAATGCTTCTGAGCATCGTGCTTGGGAATACACACTTCACCTGCCATTTTTCTTATCTGTGATGTCTGTCACTCTGTCCTGGAGAGAAATGAACCTGGGAAATTTTCTCCACGAACTTCTTCTAGGGCCATCTTTTTCCTCCTAGATCCTTTCCAATTGCTATTCTGGTGCTGAACTTCCCCGATTATTTTCAAACAGGTTTTCAAGCAAGACAAGATGTCATTTCCATGATTCTCTCGGCTTCGAGAGGAGGATGTTCACATATGCTGCCAGCTACGAACGCATTAATTAACACTCAGACAATGTAATTTCCACCGCGTTACAAGCTGCTGTCATGCCGCAGCATCTGTGTTATTGTAGAACAGAACAAAAATAATTGACTTCAGAAAAATACGTACTAAATCTGACCCCATCAAGAAGCCACTGATCTCTCCACTTGTGTAGAAAGGACACACACATTTTATAATTCAGGAAATGGCTTGCTTTGAGTCTTTCACATTCTACTTCAGTGCAAAGACACTTTTCTGTGGGACTGAAAATTTGAGACTAATTGCTAGAGCTTTCTTTGGTACGGCAATACATCCAGAAAGTACCCAGGAAACACACAGACAGCTTCTGAGGGCGGGCCGGATATTCCTGCGACCCTTAAGAAAATATGTGAATTGCTGTATGTAACTGTTGACATAACCATTTTAAAACAATGTGTGCGTACTCCCAATGAGCACGCAGAGGGGGCTGTGTGGGTGTGATACAGTGGATCAGGGGGGAGTTTGCCTCTCTTTTGAAGGTTTCTATAGAGCCGATTTCTTAGGTGCCAATCAGCTGAACATTCCAGACCCTGGGAAAACATCAGGAATGCCCCATTACTGTTTCAGGTGGGAGAACAGCAAGGGGGAGCGACCAAGGGAAACCATCAGGCAACAGGGGAGGCACCATCGGCAGAGAATTCGAAAACCATAAGGAGACTCACAGAAAGTTGGTTTGGTTCACCTTGTGCCAAGGATTCTAAACTAGTTCAAAGACCATTCCTCATGAGGTGGCAGGCTTCATCTCTATCCTTCCTGTTCCAGTTTGTTCCTTATGCCCCTCGCTGCACTGCCGTGAGGGTATAGGAGACCGGGTCACTTGTCTTTGGGTCTGCCTATGCCTGGCTGCTCTGGACTGTGGCTCTAGAGTAGCTCCTGGCTCTGTCACTGACCACATGCAGGCCCTGGAAGTCCAGGGCCCTCATATGTGAGATACGGGTATTCATGCCTACTCTGCAGAGAGTCGGGAGGGTATCCTAGAAAATATGTGTAAAATACCTACTACATAGCCCAAGACACGAGGGCTGCTCAGCAAATGATTGCTTTTACTGCATACCAACCAAAGTCTTTTTTTTTTTTTTAAAGATTTTTTATTTATTTATTTGACAGACAGATTACAAGTAGGCAAGAGAGGCAGGCAGGGAGAGAGAGGAGGAAGCAGGCTCTCCGCAGAGAAGAGAGCCTGATGTGGGGCTCGATCCCAGGACCCTGGGATCATGACCTGAGCCGAAAGCAGAGGCTTTAACCCACTGAGCCACCCAGGCGCCCCACCAACCAAAGTCTTTGACACTGATTTTAATATAGGTATTTCAATATATACTTAATGGGATCACTTAATATCCTAGTGGGTTTCTATCCCCTTCCTTTGACATCAGTGAAGAGGTCCATATTTGACTCATGACAGTGGGAAACACTGGTTCCTTAGCAAGTGGAATTGATTAGGGAAAAAATTCACTCAAAATAGAATGCCTGTGGGGAAAACCATAGTGCTCTCTTTGCCAGGGAAAGATGTTCTGGTAAACCGGTCCTGAATGTGCGTGTGTGTCAGAACCATCTGGAGAGCTTGTTAGAACTCAGATTTCTGGCATTGGTGTTACTGATTCAATGGGTCTGTGCTGGGGCCCACGGATTCCCAAGTGCTGCTGCTGCTGTTGGTACGGACACAAAGATCCCATGCTGTGAACCACTGTTCTAGAAGGCAGGGATTCTCAAGACTTTAACATGGGCACCAATTACATGCGGCGTCTTACTAAGACGGAACTCCGATTCCACAGGTTGGGGACGGGACATGAGAATTCTGCATTTCTACTAAGCTATTATTATTATATCTACTAAGCTACTATTTCTACTAATAGTGTTGATTCCACTGGTCTGCAGACCATGCATGGTGTTGGCAAGGTGTGGGAGCTGCCTTACTCAGGACGGTAGCGAAAAACCATGTGTGGCTATCGAGCACTTAAAATGCAGTCTGGGGGCACCTGGGTGGCTCAGTGGGTTAAAGCCTCTGCCTTTGGCTCAGGTCATGATCCCAGGGTCCTGGGATCGAGCCCCACATCGGGCTCTCTTCTCGACGGGGAGCCTGCTTCCTCCTCTCTCTCTCTGCCTGCCTCTCTGCCTCCTTGTGATCTCTGTTAAATAAATAAATAAATAAATAAATAAATAAATAAAATGCAGTCTGAATTCAGAAGTGCTTATAAGGGTAAAACACTGGATTTAGAAGACTTGGTATAAACAGAAGTAAAAATATCTCAATTTTCCATACTGATTGCATACTGAGATGCTGACATTTTATTTTAGCTAGATGGTGATAAAATATTGATGATTTTTACCTTTTTAAAAAAAATTTTTTTTAACATGTAGAAAATATAAAATAATGTGTGTGTTCCATTATACTTCTATCGGGATAATACTGCTGGAGAGAATGTGAAAATGCCCTCTGCCTCCTGAGCCCAACGCGAATCTTGAAGCAGCTCCATGCAAGGATTTTAAATTAGAGCCTGCTGCCTTTATGCCTCCTCAATGCTGCTTTCAATTTCACATCTCTAAAATACTTCTTTGATTAAGTCAAGGTTAAAAAAATCTCCAATGGCCCTCCACTGTTTAAAAGACAGACCTCGGGACGCCTGGGTGGCTCAGTTGGTTGGACGACTGCCTTCGGCTCAGGTCATGATCCTGGAGACCCAGAATCGAGTCCTGCATCAGGCTCCCAGCTCCACGGGGAGTCTGCTTCTCCCTCTGACCTTCTCCTCGCTCATGCTCTCTCACTGCCTCTCTCTCAAATAAATAATTAAAATCTTAAAAAAAAAAAATCAGTTGAGTATTAAAAAAAAAAAAAAACTTAAAAAAAAAATAAAAAAAAATAAAAGACAGACCTCTGTCAGTTAAGTGCCTCTTGGTTTTGGCTCAGGTCACAATCTCATGGTCCTGATCTCAAGGTCATGAGAGCCAGCCCCAGGTTGGGCTCCACGCTCACTGGGGAGTCTGTTTGAGATTCTCTCCCTCTGTCCCTTCCCCCACTCATATTCTCCCTCTCTCTCCGTAAAATAAATAAATATACTTTAAAAAGACAGACCTCGAGCTCTTAAATTTAGCATCCCAGGCCATCCATAGTCTTTCCAATCTCCTTTTCCAATTTGCATACAATTAACTTTCCTAAAGCACAAGGTATGGAAGTGACTTGCTGATCGTTGGATTCATGATTTTGATCAGCACCAAAAAAAGTGGATTTCTAAACCAGCCTCACCCAACATCAGTCCTTCAGGGTAAATGCTTTGATTTCTACTCAGCGGTAAAAGTTAAGATGATAATTTCTACCTTCAAAGATTGACATGAGGTCTCAGTGTAATTTTATAGATATATAAAGACCTGGTGAGTTTCCGTTCCCTTCCTTGCATATTAATGAAGACAAATGCAGAACCAACTTTTACATGTCAGAACCTCTTCATGATAGCTGGTCTGCCTTCACTCGTACCCAACTGCCCCCTAGAGGGGAGGAAGCCCTGGGGTTCAGGGAATAGGGAGTCCTCCCCGATTCGCTATCATTGCCAAGATTCACTCCTACCTCTTCTTCCATTTTTGATCACATCATTTCACTCTGTGACAGTCTCTGTTCCCAGATTCTCGAATACGGTCAAGGGCTAATAGAAAGTCACTGCAGCAGGAAAGGGGTGATGGGGGTTTATTTTATCTTAATTTGGATAAGAAAAACAGCAAGAGGAAAGTTAAATATTAATAATATGCCCACTAACTCCCTCCCTAACTTGAGCATTCACTTTTTAGCATAACTTGTAATTTCCCCTAATGAGGGCAGCTGGTTATAAATTATAGTATGTTTTTGCTGTACTGGAGTTTAAATATTTTATTAAAGCACCATTCCTTGTTAAGTATTAGTAATGTCATCAAATGGGTGTCTAGACTAGTGAGACTAGCAGAACTCCAAGACAGAGGTCCCCAAACTTGCTCCATTCACGGCATCCTTGGTGTCTAAATAACTTAGGGCAGCACAGACCCCTCAAGCCAGAAGAGAACCTAAGAATTTGACTTACTAAGTAATGAGGTCCAAATGACTTCACTTGTAGGTATGTCCTGACAATGTACTAGCTTTTTTTTTTTTTTTAAATGCACACAAAAATTAAGAGAAGACATTATTTTCACTTCCAAATAATCACAGTTACTCATTAATGGGATGTGTGCACCTGTGTGACCCAACCTCTCAGACCTGGGAACCAGATGAGACCCTGGCTCATGTCCTGTTTCACAGAGGTTTTGCCGAGGACATGCTTTTGATCACCGTAATCACAGAAAGGGAGATTCACAAAGAACACTGAAATCATAAACTATTTTGAGACAGTAACTCATGTGGTGGTGACCAGACCAACAGATTTTGCTGTGTTTTCCCTGAAATGTAAAGCATCCTCCAGTACCTCTGTGAATGGGCTGGTAACTCAGGGTGCCTCAGGACCCAGTTTGGAAACCACTGCTCTGCCATTTCTGCCTCTGCAACATTGTGGTTCAAAGGATTTTAAAACCCTAAGTGAGTCTGAGTACCACCTGAGTCAGTGCCTTCTTCTCCCCTGTTAGGACTCAAATCCCATGGCGCTGTTGGAAAAAAAAGCAAGTGTTGGGAAAAGTGTGAGACCCGTGGACAGAAGGGCAGGAGGCACATAAGTGCTTGGCTGTTTTTCCCATGGGATCAGACAAATGGGGTCCTGAGATGAAAGGCAACCAGCAGATGTGATCTAAAAGTTGGAGCCTGGGACGCCTGGGTGGCTCAGTTGGTTAAGCGGCTGCCTTCGGCTCAGGTCATGATCCCAGCGTCCTGGGATCGAGTCCCACATCGGGCTCCTTGCTCGGCAGGGAGCCTGCTTCTCCCTCTGCCTCTGCCTGCCACTCTGTCTGCCTGTGCTCGCTCTCTCTGTCTCTGACAAATAAATAAATAAAATGTTTAAAAAAAATAAAAAATAAAAGTTGGAGCCTGGGTGGACCGCAGAACTTCCCTACTAAGCCCAGGACACCCCCCCACCCGCCAACTCCCACATCTGCTTCTTAAGCAAAGTTGCATGCCACACAAAGCAATGATGAAGACCTGAGCGACAGGTGCTGTGACAGCTGGCGGCCTCTGCTCTGTCATTTGGAACCCACCCGGGAACACACACATCTGTCACAGTATGCTCCTTGCAACGGAAGAACGAGGCTGTGCCCTAACCAGCTTGCCCAGCCCCACGGCGCTTACCACGATGAATGAGGCTGCCTTTGCCAAATCCAGTGGAAACCTACCACGGGCCAGGAGCTTCTGAAAAATGAGCAACTACACACAGGGAGGCAGGAAGAAGCTGGCTAAAAGCAATTATCAATCAGGGAGGGTATGTGCGATGGTGAGTGCTGTGGACTGTGTAAGACTGATGATTCCCAGACTTGTACCCCTGAAACAGGTAATACGTTATGTGTTAATGAAAAAAAAAAAACAATTATCAATACATCAGACTGTAAGCTAAAACTGAGTAATAGATACATGTATTATTTAGGAGAATTATAACCAGGAATACTAATAAAGCAAACTGTGAGTACTGCACGTTCTTTTCATAGTTCTCATTTGGGGTGGGAGGTCGTGGGGGGGAGGGCAAAAAATAACTGTGGCTATTTTCTCGATGGCCATAAACAAGATTCTGTTTTATTTTCAGGGAAGACAAGAACACAGAGAAGACAGCTCCGAGAGGCTCGCCTGGGGCATGGAGATATTACAGAAGGAAAACTTTATTTTGGCAGAATCATTCTCATGGTCCCCTTAAGGGTCTCTTGACGCCCCTGACTGCAACTTTCATGGGCGTCTTTTACATCTTCTTAAGCTACGCTGGCTAGGTCGCTTAAAAAAAATTAAAAGAATATGCCTCTGCTTTTTTATTTTTAAGGATGGCATTTTAAATTTAACTTGAGATGCTCCTCCTTACCCCCCCCCCCTGTAAAGAATGGAAAAGCCTCACAGCTTGGGGTGTTGACAGTATTCCAGGAGACCCTAGAGCCCTGTGGCTTCTTGATGACGATCACAGGGCCAGCATCTGTCAGCGCGACTCAGAGTGATTACCCATAAAAACGTGCCTGGCGACAATGCCAATCCATTACCCACATCACAGCCCAGAGTGCGGAGGAAGAAATGATAGGGTCAGTTTCTTGGCCGTCATGCTCTGATGTGTAAGTGAAGTAGTTTTAAGAAAATACAAATACGATTTTAATGCCCCAGTTGGTCACACACTATGTGCTAGGCACTACTCTATATTCTGTAAAGAATATGTATTTTTAAAGGTGTGGTCACTGCCTTTTACAAGGGAAAGCTGAGAAGGGAAAAACTATGCAAACAGGTAACCTAAGAGTTGCAAAATGGAGGTAGCGTGAGAAAGATACATTTTATGAATTTCGGAAGGAGAAAGACAACCAGTTACAGATAAAGCTACTCCGTCCTTTCTCTATGTTCTCATTTAACTTTGTGTCATCTTTGTCAAAGTCCCATAAAATAGTAGAATCACCAATTTACAGGCCAGGACACTGAGGTTTTCAAAGGTGACGCAATTTTGTCACGGACAGCACAAGGGATCGGAACGCATGGTTTTCCAACCCTAGAGCCGATCTCTGTCCTGCGTGTTACTCGGGGCAAACACGTGAACAGGCATATTATTCACGTATTCCAAAGAAGGCTCAAAAGAGGTGATACCTATGATGAAATTGGAGGGATAAAATTCCTTACTAAAAATTTTAATTTCTCACTCAAGCCAAAGTAACATGTATATTGTCCTAGTATCCAAGGAGAATAAAATCAACATTTAAGTTAATCCCCCAGGACATATCCACTACAGCAAATAGTTGTGGGTTGGCTGACGCAACCACCACCAACCACAGCCCCTTCTCCCCAGCTGAGGTGGCCATGGGGAGCCAAAGGGACACAACAGAAAGGCCTGGGGAGCTCCCCTACCCAAATGAAGACTTGAACTTGGAGAGAGAAACCCTTCTGCCCTCAGCCTTTGTACCACTGTCTTCCCACTGGTGGCTTTCCAGAATGCAATATAAGAGAAATACAGGTCTCAGCGGCCTTTTGACCATGATGCCTCAAACAGGAGAATAAAGGCCAAGCGACAGAATCAGGTCCTTGATGGCATCACTGAAGCACCATGTCAGCCCTCAGCTGTTTGCTCGTGGCCTTTCTGCTGCCCGAAACACGCGAGCTGGGGCCATTCCAGCCAACGTGGCTTTTACTGTTGTTTGCAGTGAGCGAGTTCATAACTGACTTTACACCCTGTTAATATGCCATACATAGGTACACACTATTATATATGCACATTATATGTGTGTATATATACACTTATGCATACAGAATTTTGAAACTCGCTTTTTGTCATTAAATATTAAATGCCTTCCTGGTGTTTCATTAAGTGCACAGTGCTAATTTATTTTATAGTTTTGCATCACTACATTCCTGTTTACTCCACTTTCTTTCCTTCTTAGCCACTGTAAATACACGTCTGTATATAACTCAGGGTTGACATCTCTGAGCACCCGATGGGTAGAAACGTCCCCAGGCAGCATGAGCGGGGAGAGCATTCTCTCTTCCAGAGGGAAGAGTGTGTGCAGAGACACAGAGAAGAGAAAAGGGGATCTTGCCCAGGGAACAGTCACGCTGTGTGGCTGCTGTGTGGGGTGATGGAAGTTGTGGTTAGAAAGACGGACGGGAGAGAGAGTTGAGAAGAGCTTTGACTGTCAGCGGAGGAGAGTCGCCGGGGATGTCTGAGTGCGGATGGGTACGATTAATTTAGGAAATGAACCTCGGGTAGAGGTGGGGATTCATGGCAATGGGGCGGAGCCAGAAGCAGGAAGAGGCCACTGTGCACTGGTGAGTCCCAGGACTGAGTGCTCGCTCCCGGGTCCCTGTCAACGGAAGACTGACCATGTGGGTGGCATCGTGAAGCCCGCCTCTTCCTCCGCTAGCCACCAGCTGGCTGCGCGCCAAGGGAAGAGGGAGAGAAGTTACAGGCAGCTGCAGCCTGAGGTGAAGTGGCTGTGAAGTGGCCGGACAGCACCGCGCCACAGAGCAGTGGTGGGATCAGGAATGAGTGCTCGGACAGGAGAGCATGCAGCCCCGTTGTGCTTGGAGTCAGAGATAAGACTCCACAGCGGCGCGTGCACAGGGCAGGGATGTGTGCTTGCAGATCCAATCTCAATCAGCAAGGGCTCCGAAGCTGGAGGCACTTAGCTGTAAGCAGCATTGCCCAGAGCCGAGATGACAGCCGAGGCAGTGGGCGTGATGTCCCAGGCGTGGCAGGTGGCCAAGGGCAGCAAGACTCTGGGCTATGAAATGGACGCAGGCCTGTGGGTTGCTTGCAATACTGAAGATGTGGGAGCCCTTGAGCAGGAAGGAGGGATGCGAGGACCATGGAGCCTCACGGAGGTAAAAGAATCTGGAAGAGGGAGTGCCCTGGGTCCCTCCTGCCCCTCCAGCTTCTGTTCAGGGTCTAGCCCATGGCTTTCCCATAAGCCCAGCTCGGGAAGTTCTCCAGGCTTCCTACCAATCATGGATGCTTCCAGGAATTCCCTGTCCCCGACACCTTCATCCTGTTATGTCACAACATCCTCTTCGTTGCACTCGGCACCCTTCACTGTAATGATTTTATTTCTTTGCTCACTTGATCTGTGGGCTGACTCTCCCATCAGACTGTACGCTTGCTGAAGGCAGGGTTTGTTTTTTTTTTCCTTGGTCTATTTTTATTTCCAATGCCTGGTAATGGTCTAGATGAAATGAGGGAGCGAATCAACTAAGGTAATGGAGAGAAAAGTAGAGTAACTGTTTACTCTTCTCTCTTCTGGGAGGCCTCATACAGCATCCCATCACTCTGGGAGAGTCTGAGAATTCGAGAGGGTCTTTCGGCTGGGTCCCTAGCTGCTGGCGGTGAGAAAAACCTCGGCGAAGGAGGACAGCGACGGGCAGGGCCATGTTCCCATGGAGGTGCCCACCTTGCAGACACACACAGCCGGGGACGCTACACATCACTGGCTTCTGGGACTGGGACCAAAGGAAGCATTTGCTTCATTGCTCATTCACCGTGAAATGTTCGATAATCATTATTCTTGGGGCGTTCATTAGGGTGTCGCCTGGGTGAGGACCACCAGGGTCCTTCCGGAGGAGACACAGGCAAGCAGAACCGCCGCCTCCGGGGACCCACTTCCCAGGACGTCCTCGGGCTCATCACTTGGTGTTTCTAGACCTCAGTCCCACATCTGTGACCCCAGGAGAGTAACAGAGGCCCCTGTCTCGTCACCAGCTGTAGGAGGATCAGGTAAATTAATGTGGAAGAAAGTGTTTTATAAACAAAGTACAGAGAACAGATAGGGCTGGTTATCCTTCAGACGTCTTCGTTGTCAGGATGTTTGCTGCAAAAGCATTTCATCTGCATTTTATCTTCAGAGGAGCTAACAAGCCATGGAAGTACTTAGAAGAACACAAAATAAATCTCTTGAACATTTAGCAAAAAAAAGCCCCTGTGCCCATCTGCTGTGAGTTCTGGCCTTAGGGACACAAAGCCACCCTCCTGCAAGGGCAGTACTGATCCGGCGCCCACAGGGGGGAATGAAAGCTCCTCTGTCTGCCCCATGCTCCAGACACCCTGGCAATGCCTGGCCCCAAGTATGTGGGTTATCACACTCTGTTCTCTGCTCACAAGGTTTGTAGTGTATTATGTCAGAATTTTTCTCAAAGCCTGTGAGAATGTCTGTTCTAGAACTTGGAATGATGAATGGTTGGTTTGGAAGCAGATTTGGGGCCACATTTAGGAAAAATCTTCTAAGGAAAAGAGAAATTCATCAGTAAAATCAGCTTATACAGGAGTGAGCCTCCCGTCAAGGGGGGTATGCAAGCAGAGGCTGGTCACTGGTGCGGAAGGCTGCACAGCAGAGTTCCTCATCAGGAGTTATTCTGTTTTCCCTTTCCCCACCTGGGTGAGTTCTCGGTGCAAATTCTGGTGTAAGAAGGTGCTGAAAGGAGAGCACCACAAAATGAACTTCTTTCTCTAGGAAAATGTCCCAGGGCTTTCCCTACCGGTTCCTGAGCCTCTTCCACTTTGGTGCTTATGTTCCAGCGGGTGAGGTATGTCTTCTCTCTGACAACTTCTATCTTTTTTTTCTTGGTTCTGGGTGTAAATGCCAAGTGACACCAAGAAACTGACAATGCCAACTAAAAATAACTTGAAAATAAAAACATTACAGCTGCCTTAAATATGGTGTTTTCCATCTGTTATAGACGCAATCTCTCACATTGTCTGGCAGGCATTTCAGAGACTGAGAGGCATCCAGGGCCAGCTGCCCAGCCCCTTCCACGAGAGCGCGCCTCTGCATTTCACGAGGCCTCTGTCTGGGGACCTCAAACTGGAGAGACACCAAGGCGGGATTCGGGAGGGACCTCGCTTCTTCCCCAAGGAAAGAGCCTTCCGAGAAGATTGGTCACTGAATAGGAAGTAAAGGGGAGAGGACAAACTCTCTTGTTTTAAATCTTATGTTTTGCTCAGAATTTAAGTTTAGAAACCGGTAAATAAGACTGAAAGGCCAGAGTTGACACTGGGTTGAGACCCAAGTGAACGAGGTCAGGGGCTGAGAGAGAGGAAGAGGAATGGGAATTGATGTCATGTGAAGGTGAAGGGCAGAAATAAGTTAAATGAGAACCAGACAGGCACTGAGGTAGAGGATAATATGCAATATTCTTGAATAATAATTCTAATATTACATTATTATTGTTTTTTAGGGGGGGAGGGACAGAGGGAGAGGGAGAGAGAACCTTAAGCAGGCTCCACCCCAAGTGCAGAGCCTGACATGGCTCTGAAATCAGGCTCGATTTCAGGACCCTGAGATCATGACCTGAGCTGAAATCAAGAGTCAGACGCTTAACTGACTGAGCCACCCAGGCACCCCATACTATTAAAATTATAAATATTAAAGTGGTCTGAACTATTTTTGTTGTTGTTTGAGTATTCATGTTAATCTGTCCTGCACATTTTAATGGGAGAAAAATACAATCTTTGAAGTCTTCTTAGTGAACAAATCTGAAAAGAAATTATGTCTGTGTTTATACATGAAAGCATCACAGAAACTCTGGACTCTCATGCCGCACACTGCTAAATGGTGCTGGAAGCCGGGAGAGGTGGGTGGCCTCCAAGCCTTTCATGACCCACACCCCTGCGGGGCAGGCCCGGCCAGCACGGTGGGGCACTTACGGTCCAGGGGCTTCGGAAATCAGAAAGATCCTGTTCTAGCTTTACTGAAATGTAACTGACACTACAACACTGTGTAGCTCAAGGCGTACAGCACGAAGGTTTGATACCTGTATATATTAAGAAACGATCACCCTAATGAGGCTAATTAACATATCCATCACCTCACGCACTTACCTTCTGTTGTTGCAAGATCCCCTTTCTTAGCAACTTTCAAGTAAATACTATTGTTAATTACAGTCGCCGTGCGGTGCATTCCATCCCCAGAACTCGCTCATCTTACAACTGGAAGCAAGGAAGGTCTTTGATGATGGACCCTACGTGCAGGATCCGGGACTTAAATATTTCCCCTTGCTGGGTGGTTACAGTTCTATGTGACATGTCACACTATGATAGATCCATAATCTGTACAAACTATCTCCACACACACACACACACACACACGCACACATAAACACTTATTATGACATATGCAATTACTACTGAATTAAAATTAAATATATTTTAGAATGTCACTCAATTTAAATATGCATGTTTACTCAACACAAAGGAGTACTTTGGAGCAGTGTGGGTGTCTTTAGAGAGTGAACCAAAGCCCTTCTTCCGCTATGTCTGCTCCCTCTGCAGAGGTCATCACTGCGAACAGTCTGCTGTGTGTCCTTTGGCTCATGTGTGCCGCTAATATTAAGGGCTGTCCCTGTTTACAGAAACGGATACACCCCTCTAAGCAGTCACACAGGCTGATCTGACTCATTACCCCGACTCAACCTCTGGCTTCTCTCGGGGAACCATGACAAGAAGGAGCCTAAAGTGGAGACTCGTGGTAAGAGCCTGGGGCCCCTCCGGCCCCTCCTGATTGCCAAGGACTTGGTTCCAGAACGCACCTTCTCCAGCGCCCCTCCTGCCCCACCCCGTCTGCAGCAGTCTCCTCAGTGGGGACCCTAATAGACTCCAGTCTTCAAGCCTCCCATCCACGTCTCCGCAGCTGTCAGTCTTCTGCCTAGAAACTCTTTGAAGATTTCCTGCACAACTTTAGGCTGAGTCCACCCTTCTCCGAGTGACACCAGAGGCCCCAAGACCCCACGCACCTCCCTCTACTCAAGGTGGCACTGTAAGAGCCACGTGGGTGAGCACCTCTTCTCTGAACCAGCGGAGTCACTCCTCTCCACGTACCCTTCAGGTCCAGCCCAAACGTCACCTCCTCCAGGGAACCATGCCTGACCCCTCCTCCATGTTGAGTTAAACGCACATCAAACTGTATTCAAAATATTTTCTCACTTGCTTATCTTCTTAGTATAATATGAGCTCCTTAAGGAAAGGGACTGGGCTTCGACTTCAACGTCCTGACGTTCTGGGGAGTCCTGGGCCCTCTGACTTTCCAGGTGGCTACGGCTGGTTCATTTGGCTGATACAAAACTAGCTTTTCAGCGTGAACACCTTAGCTCTGCAGGCTTGTGATTAAGTTAGAAAAACCAGTCTTCTTCCTAGTTCAAGAGAGAGAGATACTCTAGACCCAGGCTAACTGCCCAGATTGCCAGCAGTGCCGAATGGTTAGCAGGCATTGGAGGTCTGGACAAGGTGAGCTGAGATGTGCTGTGGATGTAAAGTGCCCACTGGCTCCTGCAGACTCATGACAAAAGAAGGTAAACATATCTCACTATTAAATATTTCATAATAATGACATGTTGAAATCATATTTAGGGAATTTGAGATTCATAAAATATATAAACGTCAATTTGACTTTTCTCTTTTTTTTTTAGCTAGAAAATTTTAAATTACCCCCATGGCTCTCATTAGTGGCTTACAGGATAGATCTATGGGTCAGCTCTGCTCTTGAGGCCCAAGCTGCCCAGAGCTGGGAGCTGAACACTCTGGGGATGAAGCCTTCCGCCCTTTTGACAGACAGACAGCTCTGCACGAAGTTGAAGCCTACTTCTCATGTCTGGAATGGGAAGCAGCGAATGGACAGTTCTCCCTCTTCCTAAAGGGAAAGCTGTGGTCATTCTGAAAGCCCAGGGCCACCGGAGCTGGCTGAGAGACATGCGTGACTGGCTTAGACTGATTGATTCATGAGGACTAGGAATTTCAAATCTATGTGTTGCTTTTATTTTTATTTACTTATTTTATTATTATTTTTAAAACATTTCTTTCTTTCTTTCTTTCTTTCTTTCTTTCTTTCCTTCCTTCCTTCCTTCGAGAGAGAGCGCGTGTGAGCGAGCATGGAAGTGGGGGGTAGGAGTGGGTTGCAGAGAGGGACAAGCAGACTCCGTGCTAAACGTGGAGCCCAATGCATGGCTTGATCTCACAACCCTGAGATCATGACCTGAGCTGAAACCAAGAGTCCAGTCGGAAGCCTAAATGACTGACAGGCACCCCTGTGGGCTGCTTTGAATGGTCAGTTATCACTCCTGCCCCAAGGACAGTTCTCATTTGTCTGAGCTGTTGGTATTCTCAGACATGTGACTTCTCACTGGCCACAGCTTGGGCGTTAATCAGACCCATGGTGAACCTAAGATCGAACAGATCTGTCACAAGGCCAAAGGGGTGTTCTCGGAAGGAAAAGGCCATGCAGGGTCTTTATGTATGTTCCCTAGGTCTTGGCTGTACTCCAGTTAGAGAAGGCTCTCAGGTATCGAGTTTCTAGGTCTCTGGGATATTACTGTAAATGTGGGATGTTGCTGTATGTTTGGACCACAGACTCAGACGATTATTAAGTAAGAAAAAGAGCATGCCATGGGAAAAAGAGTGTTCCTGAAACCAGAGGTTTAGGTTCCAGTCCTAACTCTGATGTTAACGGACAGAAAAATTTCAGGACATTTTTTAACTGGCCTCTCAGAAACAGTTTCCTGGTCTGGAAATGAAGTTTCTAAAACCGTGTAGCTCACAGCATGGCTGTGAGGAGTGAAGAAATCAATGGGAAAATTTTAAAAGGTATAAAGGTCTGGGGGCACCTGGGTGGTTTAGTCCGTTAATTGTTCAACTTTTCATTTCAGCTCAGGTCCTGATCTCAGAGTCTTGGGATGGAGCCCTGTGTCAGGGTCTGCTTGAGATGCTCTCTCCCCCTCCGCCCCTCCCCTGCTCTCTCTTTCTCTCTCTTTAAAAAAATAAAGAAAGAAAACCCAGAAAGCTCCTGTTGAAAACTGGAAAGCTATTAACATTTGAATCTATAGGTTTGGTTTATCTTAATTTTGCTTTACTGTGAAGCATAAGTTCTCCCACAGGCCTCTGAGAATGACATTCAGACCCACCATTTCCAGAACAAACATATCCCATACCGTAGGCAATTAATTCAGAAGTGGAGGAGTATTTTGAGGTTGTTCTTAAGGCCCAAATATGGTACATTCAACTCTGGCTATGACAAGAGAGAAATAGTTTCGCAGCGTGGGGGTGGAGGGTTAAGAAGGCCATCGTATAAAGGCGGCAAGGCAACGGAGCTAATTTTCTACATGTGGTTTCCAGGGGCAATTAAACTTCAGGAAAGCTTTTAAAGAATATGACAGTTATATTTTGGTGAATTCAACAATAAAGGACTGAAGTGACAGCTCATTATAATAAAAGATGCTTGAGCTGTAACAGTTGAAGTATGCAGAATGATTTATGGGCGTGAGGAGTATTCTTGAAAGTCATTGTATCAAGATAATACATTCCAATTTCTTCCAATTAAAATATGAAAGCCATGAAGTAAAAAAAAAAAAAAGGGGGGACAATAAAATTCACCTAAATGAGTCTTTTTAAATATAGTTGTTAAAATCAACGCATTTCTTAGGTCTGACTCAGCCCTCAAAGAAACCCAGTGAAACGTTTTTAATCAAGTTTTGCTAACGGAAAGAGAATCTGGAGGTATATATTCAACAAGCTTTGCCAGTTAGAGTTTTACCTCAATGTTAAAAGCAGAACAAAACACCACGGTTTCAAGTGGTATTTTTCTGCATATAAAGATTGTCATAACACATAGTGTATTTTTACCCATCCTGAGGGGCAATGTCAGAAATGCGACTGGGTCGTTGTGGGCCAGGTTTGGGGGGAGGACACTGTTCTATCACCAGCACGACATCCGTGGGGAGGGTGGGCCAGGACCCTGGGGGTGTGCACACCTGTGCTGGGGCCCCGAAGTCGAATGCGCAAGCAGAGACATCATGTGTCATGAGTTGTGTGAGATAATGATGAGGACGAAGACGACGTTCACTCACGCTCACCGAGCTCACAACCTGTCAGCGGTGAAGAGACCAGAGCCACGTTAACCCTCACCATCTCTTCCTGCCCTTAAACACGTGGTCCGGGGATGGTGCACCATTCTCAGCTTCCAGAACATTCCCTCCGCTGAATCCCGGAGAGGTTACCATTTAGCCCCTGCCCACGACAGGGAGCTAACACTCTCACAGGGCTGGCCTGTCTGCCGCCGAAAAGCTCCAGCGTGAGACGCTTCTCATTCACATGGACATAAGCCCTTTCCCAGTCTTGGATCCTGGTTCTCACAGGAAGCGGCTTTAAGCCTCATGTGGTTCCTGAACACATTCTCGCTTGTTAGTTATGCATTTATGGGACAAAATAATTTTAACCATTGAATATGTGCCAGGCACTGACGTCGGTGCTGGGATTTCCTGTATTAACCCACAGTTGGGTGACCCCCAACCCGGTCCTCAGAACTGGCTCCCAGACACCTATCCAGGATTCTAAAAATCTCCTGCAGGGAGGCAGAGGGCCGGAGAGGGCTTTTACAGAGACTGAACATACAAATGGTCCCCTGGGCAGAGCATATATAAAAACAGATCTCTGACACATGACCTGCAGTAGCCAGCCCCAAAGTCAAACCCTAACTCCTGGAGCAATTGGCTCCAAAATGGCCCGGACTTGGTTAGTAATGCTCCAGTTGTCCTCATGTTGCCCACTCTCAACTCAGGATCAACCAGAGGAAGCCGAAGACACATCCCTAACGAGCGATAGCACAGTACACCCTAGTCCCGCTACTGCCCCCTGCAGCCAGGCACAGCTGCCGCCTTCCCCCTCCCGCCACCTGCCTTTAAGTCTCTACCAAATGCCTGCTCTGCATAAACAGCTTCTGCTTATTTTCACTGGGTGGCCTGCATTTATTTTCACACCTCTGCTCAATGTCCCCTCATTAGCACCAATCTGATTAACTAGCTAAAATCTCTTTACGTCTGGTTTCTGAAAACCATGGTTTTAGCTCGGTCTCCCAGACTTGCACTATGTGTCAATCTGGCTGCCTGCCCTCTGTGTCTTTTACCACTGGTAATAATATTGAGCAGCACAGGATATAGAACGAAAACCCCTCACCTGTGCCCCTCGGGACTCACCCCCCACGTCACTGTACTGTTAATGGGGCTACACGCTTTGGAGATTTATGAAATCTTTGCCGAAGATCATAAATAAACACTAGTACCTCTGGCTTTCCCTTGACCTTGATCTAGGTAACTTAGAAGGAGGAAAAAGTTTGTTTGTCCTGAGCTCCAAGGCAGAACATCCTATTCCATTCCTAACAATGACATGAGGTTTGTATTATTGGTCTAATTGTAGAGATATAGAAATTAAAGCTCAGGGAAACAAACAAAAAGGGTCATCTACTGGTAAAAGGTAGAGAGAAAATTAACTGTCAAGTCATTTCTGACTCCAACCACTATGCTGTCTTGTGAGGCAAGGAACTTGAAACCACAAAAATAACAAATCCTACAAACCTATGAGTCCAGATTTAGCCTGTTTTCGGGGAAAAAGCTCATACGACAATAAACCAAAGTCCACATGGGGAGGCGACTTTTGAAGTATTGTACTGAATTCTGGCCATCATATTTTAAGAGGGACTTTAACCAAATGGGATTCGATCTAAAAAACTAAAAAATAAAATAAAAATAAAGTGGCCAGGATAAAGACCTTGAGACATGTCATGTAAGGGGCCATGATGGAGCTCTCAGATTATCATGCCAGTTAGAACACATTTATTCAGGAGCGCCTGGGGTGGGGGTGCAGTCGGTTAAGTGTCTGACTCTCGGTTTCGGCTCAGGTTGTGATTTCGGGTCCTGAGATCGAGCCCCGAGTTGGGCTCCAAGCTCAGTGTAGAGTCCGCTTGGGATTCTCTCTCCCTCTCCTTCTACCCCCTCCTGCTCATGCTCTCTCTCTCTCTCTAAATAATTTTTTTAAGACCAAAAAAAGAGCTTATTTATTCATGAAGTAGAACTGGAGGGACATAGGGACATGGTAAGTTCCACCTGGGAAAGACCTACTGAGCCCCAGCTTGGCAAAGGCAAGCAGGAGAGGGCAAAGGATGCTTGTATTTCTTCACGTAACTGCACAAACGGAGACCATTTGCCATGGGCAGTAGACTGGTTTGTAAGAATGTCTCCCAAGGGAGCCTAGAGAAGACATTTCCTGCTTTCGCCTCCTTGGAACAATACTACCTGCCACAACAATACTTGAAAACCTGTAGCAAATAAGCATGACTTTGTTGCTGCAGTCGTGGTGTGCTAATACGGTTCCTTTGTAACAACCTGGGCCTCCCACTCGCTCATTTACTTCAGAACGCATCTGCCCCAAAACTGACCTTTCCGAACAGCCCGGATAATCTGAATCAACCCTGGTGGGATTAATCCTTTGTTTGCCTCCATTTCGCATTGCTGAAGGACTATTAATTACTCTCTATTGCATTTCCACTTGAGTTGCCTTCTGCTTTGGTTCATTTTTACTTTGCTTCTGACATCTCGTTACCTGCATTACCAGTGAACTACTTCCCTGGGAGCTAAACGTGTCCTTAGAAACTCATAAATTCTGGGGAAGATGTAGGCGTGGGGCCAGCCCTGAATGGGGATGAGGAGATCTGCTACAGGACCGAGCCCTCCTCCAGCCCACTGGCACGCCCACTGGGTCGTCAAGGTCTGCCTCCGCCCTCTGTCCTTTTAATTGAAAGGAAAGGGGACAGAAGCCAGAACCAAAGACACTTTAAAGTGCTCTTTCTCATTCTTAATGTCAGGACACAACCTTAACCTTATGGAGACTTGAAAAGAGCGACCCGGCTTGATACACAGACGGAGTGTAACTCCGGTAATACTCCACCCAATGGTCACTGTCAGGAAACTGTAGCTACAGATGAGATCCGCAGGTCTGGGGCAGTAAAGAAACATCACTATAAGATAAAAAGCATCAACATCAGCCAATCTCTTGGCCATTTTTCCAAATGCCGACTGGACATCAGAACTGCCCCTTTCTCCTGATGTCCCCCATTTCTGTTGACAGGTTGGTCCTTCTCTGATGGGCCCAGCTCAGGGACTGGAAACATGCCTGCTGTTCCTTCTGGCGCATTCCTTATGGCCTGTCAGTCACTATGACACAGCTTTGCCAGGTCTCTTTGTTCCATTTCCTTCTAGCTCTCACAGTCACTGTCTGTACTAGTCAGTGCACTCCAGAGAAACAAAACCAATGGGGATATATAAATAAATAAGCACACGCACACGCACACACAAACACACACACAGATTTATTTTCGGGAATTGGTTTATGATCACAGGGGCTGGTGAGCCCGACATCCACAGGGCAAGCTGGCAGGCTGGGAACTCAGGCAGGGTGTCTATGTTGCTGACTTGGGACCAAATTCCTTTCTTCTAGAAACCTCAAAGATCAGCTCTTCAGATCTGCTGCTGGTTGAATGAAGTCGACCCTCAGTGTGGAGAGTAAGCTGCTTTGCTCAAGACTACTGATTTAAATGTTAATCAGACCTCAAAAATACCTTCACAGCAGTATCTAGGCTATTTGATGAAACAACTGGGCATCAACTTGACATACAGTTGACCTTTGTTACCCAATCTTATCCGAGTCTCTCCTGTCTTTCGTCTTGGTCACAGGCTCTCTGTCTCCCCGGTCTCCTCTTCCCTCAATGCACGCCCTTTGTGGAGATTTCTTCCAGAGCTGCCAGGTCCTGGCCCCAGTCACGAGCCTCAGTGTCCCCTGTAGCCTGCAGGACTCCATCCGCACTCCCCCCCGCCCCCCCCCGCCCCATGCTGGGCACACGGAGGCCTTCTCGGGTTTATCCAGGGCTTTCCGAGCTTTATATCCAAGGGCTCT